>PVIY010007776.1:0-80289 GCA_004026745.1 Myrmecophaga tridactyla | reverse complement strand
ATCCCAAATAAATATTGACACAAATATAAAATAATACATATACAAAGTTATTCACTGGAATATTATTTATGTTAGCAATATATTAGAACACAAATATCCTTATGCCTCTCCCAGGAATGAGGAAATGTTCTTGGTATGATAAATAATGATCATCAGGCTATGATATTGAAAATAAAAAAAGAAAAAGGAATTACTAGCATGCTTCATGCTGTGCATGAAAAATCAAAGATTAAAGATACATATATTTATTTAATATTTGATTTAAAAATAGGCACTAGTATGTCAATGAATTTGAAAAGTAGCATTGAAAATTCAAATAAAAAACAGGTTACCTTTAGGACATGAAAGGAATGGAGGGGTACAGACAGGTATGGCTTTCAATTTTTTTTAATATACCTTGCTATGTAGTTCATATATATATATATATTTTTTTTTGTCTTGGGAAGGCACTGAGAATCAATGGCAGGTGAGAACTCTGCCTGCTGATCCACGATGGCCTACCTGCTATGTAGTTTTGATTTTGCAAATATATTAAAGCTTTATATAATTTAGAAGTAAATCAACAATAAAAAAATAAAGTATCTTCTCTACTAGTGCGATGGTTAGATTTAACTGTCAACATGGCCAAGTGATGTTTCCCAATTGTCTAGTAAAGCAAATACATGTCTATTTGCTGCTATGAGTCATTTTGTGGACTTAAATCATCAGCACATTGATTGCATCTTTGGCTGATTTTGCAATCAGTGAAAGTGAATGTCCTTGCAATGAGTGACAGTTAATCTAATCAATTGAAGGTTTTGAATCTCTCTCTCTCCAATTCAGGCAGCCTGTCTCTCCTGGAGAATTCATCAGAGGACTTCATTGCAGTTGCTAGCATGTGGCCTGCCTTATGGAATTTGGACTTGTGCATCCCCACAGTTGCATGGGACATTTTTATAAAATCTCATATTTATAAATGTCTCCTGTGTGTTCTGTTTCCCTGACTGCCACAACTAGGAACCTTCCAATGTTTTCCATTTTATTCTAATAAAAATCAAAGAGCTAAAATCACCCACAAAGCTCTAAATAATTTGACCCCATGTTCACTCTTGGATCTTGTTGCCTATTCCTCTTTCTTTCTCGCTGCTCTGGTTTCCACATTGTCCATCAAAACAGCAGCCTTCCTTCCTAAATAGGGTCTTTGCAAGTTCTTTGCCTGGTATCTTCTTCCCCAGATATCTATTTTCTCATTCACTCCTCTACCACTCTGGATTCAGTCCAAAAAGAAAGAGTAATTTGGGAACACAAAGGCTTATTATAGGAATTAGGGCTGAGGCAAATGTTTGCACATATCAGTGAGCAAAGATCAAGGAAGTATCTAATACAGGGCTAGGAAAGCTGCAGCCAAAGGAGAATGAGACAGATAGTGAAGGCCTCATCCTAAAACACTGAAACAAGTTCCCAAAGATCTCCATTGAACTCTGGGTTAAGAAGAATCAGAAAGCTCAACTTTCTGAGCTTACAGTAATAGAGCAGATGCTTCTTGAGCCCATGCCAAGGAGTTGATGTGAATCTAACATCTATCTCCCCACAGATCAGAATGAAACACTGCCAGAATAGAGTGGTTCCTACTGTTATACTACTGGCCAACCATTTTAAAATCTTCTCTCCTTATCAAACTATAACATGACACTCTACTTGCAAAGATAGTTTAGAAAAATGAAGATCCTGACTTCTCTTCAATGCAAAGGAAATTTAGAAGGAATTGATCGTGATTGTCTTAGTTTTCTATTGATGCCATAAGAAATTACCAAAAATGTTGTGATTTAAAATGACACAAATTTATCTCACAATTATCAAGGTCAGAAGTTCAGGTACAGTGTGGTTTGGCTGCTTAAAGTCTCACAAAAGTGAAATCAAGTTATTAGTAGAGTA
The DNA here is from genome assembly GCA_004026745.1 of Myrmecophaga tridactyla. NCBI lineage: Eukaryota > Metazoa > Chordata > Mammalia > Pilosa > Myrmecophagidae > Myrmecophaga > Myrmecophaga tridactyla. The sequence goes on along the minus strand of PVIY010007776.1, from coordinate 78,375 downwards.
ACACTCCTTCTAGAGGTCCTAGAGAAGAACCTGTTTCCTCATTAATTTAGGTGGCTGGCAGAATTCGAAGATCTAAGTTGGATGACTTAGATCAACTTTTCCATGCTGGCTATCATCTCAGGGTCGTATCCCTTGTTCTGAAGGTCTCATACATAAATTGACTCATGGCCTCCTTCTTACATTTTTTTAATCCAGTAACATCAGACTGAGCTCAAACCACTCTTCAGATCTCCTTTATTTCTTGCACAACATCTCTCTGAATCTGGTTACATTCAGATATTCAATTCAGTGTTGTTAATTACATTCACAATGTTGTGCTACCATCACCAGTATAAATTACCAAAATGTTTACACCATCCCGCACAGTTACCCTGCATCAACTAAGAATTGACTTTCAGTTCATGCCCCCACCCCAGACCTTGGTAACATGAATTCTAATTTCTGACTCTATGAATTGCTTATTCTAATTATTTTATATCAGTGAGATCATACAATAATTGTATTTTTGTTTTTGACATTTCATGCCACATGTTGTCTGACATCAAAGTTCACTCATGTTGCATACATCAGAATTTTGTTCCTTTTCATAGCTGAATAGACTACTATATGTATAAACCATATGTTTCATCCATTCATCAGTTGACAGACACTTGGGTTGCTTCCATCTTTTGGCAATTGTGCACATTGCTACTATGAACATTGATATACAAATATCTGCTCAAGTCTTTGCTTTCAATTATTTTGGATATGTTCTTAGATGTGGGATTGACAGGTCAAATGGTAATACTATACTTAACTTTCTAGGGGACTTTTTGATTGTTTTCTACTGTAGCTGTACCCAATTTAGATTGTCATCAACAGTAAACAAGTATTTCTATTTCTCCACATCCTCACCAAAACTTGTAATTTTTCATTTATTTTAAAGTACCCATAAGATTGGGGTATAAAATGGTAACTTGTGGTTTTGATATGCATTTCCCTAATGCTTAATTAGTTGAACATCTTTTCAGATGCATTTTGGCCATATGTATAGCTTCAAAGGAATGTGAATTTGAGCCTTTTACTAATTCTTAAAATTGGATTCTTTGTCTTTTTTTTTCTTTGCTAAATGTGGATAGTAAACATTTATCATTACAAATATCTTCTCCCATTCTCAGTATGTTGTCTTTTGACCTTCATGATGAAGACTTTTTGTTCACATTTTTTCTTTATTTTGATGAAGTCCTATTGATATATTTTTTTCTTTTGCTGTTTGTGTTATTGATATAAAGTCTAAGAAGACATTGCCTAATGCAAGGTCCAGAATATGCTTCCCTACTTTTTCTTCTAGGAGTTTTATACTCATGTTCTTATATTTAGATATTTGATCCATTTGAGTTAAATTTTGTATATAGAGTGATGTAGGTGTCTGCTGTCATTCTTTTACATATGGATACCCAGTTTTTCCCACATCATTTGTTGAAGAGACTACCCTTTTCAAATTGAGTGGAGTTGGCAACTTTTCCAAAATCAATTGGCTAGCAATGTGATGGTCTATTTCTGAACTCTTAATTCTATTCCATTGGTCTGTGGACTGTCCTTTAGCCAACCATACTCTTTTGAGCCTGTAACTTTGTAGGGAGTTTTAAAAATTGAAGGATGTGTTCTCCAACCTCATTCTTATTTTTTAAAGATGGGTTTGGCTCCTCAGGGCCTCTTACTCTTCCATATTTATTTGATGACTGGCTTTTCCATTTTTGCAAAGAAAGGGTGCTAGTTTGAAAAGATTTATGTGCCACAGGAAAGCCATGTCTTAATCCTAATCAATCTTGTGGGAGAAACTGTTTCTTCTAATCCTCATTCAGCACTGTATATTGGAAATTTGATTAGATTATCTCCATGGAGATGTGACTCGATAATCAGTTGGTATTAAACTTGATTAGATGGAGATATGTCTCCACCCATAAGTGGGTTTTCTTTAGTTTACCAGAATCCTATAAAAGGAGAAGTATTTTGGAGAAAACTTGAGAACACCTCAGAACCACAAAGCAGAGAGTCGACCAACCAGTGACTTTTGGAGATGAAGGAAAATACCTCTCAGGGAGCTTCATGACAGAAGAAACTAGAAGAGAAAGTTATCAGGGATGTGTCATGTGCCCTTCTAGCTGGGAAAGAAACCCTGAATGTCATCGACCTTCTTGAACCTAGGTATCTTTCCATGGATGCCTTAGATTGAACATCTCTATAGACTTGTTTTAATTGGGATATTTTCTTGGTGTTAGAACTATAAACTGGTAAATTAGAACAGAAGGCTATTAGAATTTTCACTGGGATTGCATTGAATCTGTAAATCAGTTTGGGTAGAATGACATCTTCACAATATTTAATCTTCCAGTCCATGAGTGTGGTATTTTCTTCCATTTATTCAGGTCTTCTTTGATTTATTTTAGTTATGTTCTATAGTTTTTTTTTCATGTATAAGACCTTCACATCCTTGGTTAAATTTGTTCCTAGTTATTTGATTCTTTTAGTCACAATTGTAAATGGATTTTTTTCTTAATTTCCCCTTCAAATTACTCATCACAAGTGAATAGAAACACTACTGTATTTTGAATATTGATCTTTTCCCCACTGCATTGCTGAATTGGTTTATCACTGTAATAGTTTTGTTGCATTTTCAGGGCTATCTATATTTAGGAAAGGCTGTCTACAAATAGGAAGACTTATTTCTTCTTTTATGGTTTTGATACCTGTTATTTCTTGCCTAATTGCTCTGGCTAGCACTTTCAAAATAATGTTGAATAACAATGGTGACAGTAGTCATTTTTGTCTTGTACCTGATCTTATGGGTAAAATTTCAATCTTTCAGACTGAGAATTCTAGTAATGGATCATTTATATATACCACTTATCATGTTGATAAAGTTTCCTTCTATTATGATTTGATTTTTTCTAATCGTTTTTATCAAGAAAGGAGCTGGATTTTGTCAAATGCTTCTTCTGCATCAATAGATGATTGATTTTTTTATCAATGGCCTGCATTTTTTATGACCATTCCATTAATGCATATTGCTTTAATTCATTTTCTGATGTTGAAGCATGCTTGCATGTCTGGGGTAAATCCTACTTGATCATGGTGTATATGAATTTTTAATATGCTGTTGGAATCGTTTTGTTACTATTTTGCTGAGAATTATTGCATTCATGTACGTAAGGTATATTGGTCTGTAATTTTCCTTTCTTATAGTATCTTTACTTGCTTTTTTTGTGTGTGTGTATGTCATATGGTGAGGTCACATTTCATTCTCTTTCCTTGTGAGTATCCCATTATTGCAGCACCATGTTGTTGAATTTTTTGTTCATTTGTTTTTGTTGGTTTTATGTTTATTTGCTTGGTAAGTGCCTGGGCCAGGAATTGAACCTGGGTTTCCCACATGGCAGGTGAGAATTCTACCACTGAACTACCCTCAGTACCCTTTACCTGTTTTTTATATTATGGTGAGGCTGGCTTCATAGAATGAATTGGGATGCATTCCTCCTCTTCAGTTTTTGGAAGATTTTAAGCAGGATCGGTGTTAATTCTTGGAAATGTTTGGTAAAATACAACACTTAAGTCACCTTGCCCTGGGCTTTCCCTTCTCAAGAGGTTTTGAATTGATGAACCAAACACTTTATTTGTTAAAGGTCTTTTGAGATCTCCTAATTCTTCTTGTTTCAGTGTAGGTAATTTGTATGTCTCTAGGAATTTAACCATTTCATCAAGGTTATCTAATTTGTTGGCATGCAATGGTTCATAGTATCTTCTTATTAGAATTTTTATTTCTGTGGAGTCAGTGAAAATGTTCTCTTTTTATTTCTGATATAGTTATTTGCATCCTCCCTATGTTTTTCTTTACCAGTCTATCTAACAGTTTATCAATTTTATTGATCCCAAAGATTTTTTGGTGGGGGGAAGTGTTTGCTGTTTCACTCTCTCCTTTTTAAACTTTCTATTTCATTTATCTTTACTCTAATCTTTGATATTCCCTTCCTTCTGTTTGTTTTGGTTTTAGCTTTCTTTTCTTTTCTTAGGTCCTCCAGCTATGAGGTTAAGTCTCTGACTTGAGATCTTGTTTCCTTTTCAATGTAAACATTTACAACTCTAAAATTTCCATCTCTGCACTACCTTTTAGTTATCACATAAATTACAGTATGTTGTGCATGCATTTTCATTCACCTCAATATATTTCCTAAATTCCCTTGTGATTTATTCTTTGACCAAATGCTGTTTAAGAGTGTGTTACTTAATTTACACATATTTGTGAATTTTCCAGTTTCTATGTATTACTATTTACTAGCTTCATCCCACTGTGGTAGGAAAAGAAACATTGTATGATTTTGATTTTTTTATAATTAGTGAGACTTGGTTTGTGATGTAACATATGGTTTATCCTGGGGAATGTTCCATATGTACTAGAAAAGAATATGTATTCTATTGTTTTGGGGTAAAGTGTTCTAAATATTATCGTCTTATATAGTTAATTTAGGATATCATTCAAGTCTTCTATTCCTTATTGATTTTCTCTCTAGGTCGTCTATGCATTTTTGAAATTAATGTATTAGTTTTCTACTACTAATATAGAGCCATCTATATCTTCCTTCAATTATTTGCTTCATATATTTTGGGACTTTGTCATTAGTTGTCAATATAGTTATAACTTCTTGTGGAATTGTCCCCTTTAGGTACTTTTTTGATACTCATAACTTTTTCTTACTTTAAGTCTATTTTATCTGATAATAAAAATAGTTACTGAAACTCTCTTTTGGCTACTATTTGCAAAGATTATATATTTTTCTGTCCTTTCACTTTTAGCATATCTGTCTCTTTAAATTTAAGGTGAGTCTCCTGTGAGCAGCCTACATCTGCATTATGATTATTTTTTAAAATGAGTAGACATCGGGAATTGAACCTGGGTCTCTGGCATGGCAGACAGCAATTCTGCCACTGAGCCACCATTGCACTGCCCTGAATCATGTTTTGTAATACATTTTGTCAGTCTCTCCTTTCTGTCTAGAGAGTTTATCCATTCACATTTAAAGTAACTACTGATAATACAGAACTTTTTTTTGCCATTTTGCTACATGGTCTTTTTTTTTGTATGGGCAGATATCGGGAATCGAACCTGGTCTCTGGCAGGGCAGGCGAGAACTCTGTCTGCTGAGCCATGGTGGCCTGCCCTACAACGTCTTTTAATTGTTGTAATTTTTAGTCCCTTAATCCTACACCTACCATATGAACACATGTATATATAAGCATATGTCTAAATATGTAAATACGCTTGTGCATTCAGGACAGTTTTGATGTTTCATTTTTGTTCCTTAACTCATAAGCACTGAATATTGATTTAAAGAAAAATTTGAAAATTTAGATATACAAATATGAGAAAAGAATGCTACACCCTAAGATACACTATTAATCTTTTGGTGTATGGCTTATCATAATACATCTTCTTAAGTGTTTTTCTTCATACAAAGTTTTTAATCTAACATTTGTAAATTACTATTAAAATTTGTGAACCATAATTCTGAAACTTAAAGTATTTGTTTTTAATTTATTTTTTTAATTCCTCACTTTCCAATTTTGATATTTTTGTTTTCTATCTGTTATTTATCTTTAGTATAGACTTATCTATTTTGATGGTAATAAAATTTAAATGAAATCCTCTGTTTATTTCTTACTCCACAAAGAATTTTACACCTTGGAATTTCTATCATACTTAAAGCTGAAGTAAAACCCAAAAACAATTAAGAACATATATCAGGGTTATATTTGAATAAATCTAACATGCTTTTGTGAACAATAGATATCTTCTAATGTCAACTTGGATCATTTCTTACAAATTTAAGATTTCTCAGAACTTTTGCATGAACTTACTTATTGAAATTTCTACATGTACGCCATGGACAAAGGCAATCATTTAACAATGGCTGAGTTCACTCTCTTGGAGCTGAAAGATGATTTGGAATTTCAGACCATTCTTTTGGGGATCTTTCTAAAAATCTTTTTAGTTGGTGCCATGAGTAATTTTGGATTGATTGTGCTAATCTGCATTAATACTCAACTTCACATACCTGTTTTCTTTTTAACTCACCTTATAGGTTTGCTGATTTTTGCTATACTTCCTATGTTATTCCAAACACAGTAGTGAATTTTCTACATGAAATTAAAAGCATATCTTTTTTAAAATCATATCCTTTTATACATGTTCAACAATAAACTTGAGTGGCATATGCATAAAAAGATATGCTTTTAACACTCAAGTTTGTTGCTTTATCACATCTATCACATTTTCAGTGTGTAAAGTATTTTCAGTATGTAAAGCATTTCTGCCCTCTATCAGGACATATGATAGGTGTATGGCCATCTGTTACCCTTTGCCTTATGGGTTTCTCATGCCCAGGAGACTTGTCTTCAAACGGTCACTCTTTCATGTATTTATGGATTCACTATGAAACTCACAGAGGGAGTGGCCTCTATGAATTCCCTGAATTCTAATTACAATCATTCTTGTTTCCATTATGTGTTTAGAAACAGTAGCTTTTCATCATAATTGGGTTGATTACCCAACCAATAAATTAACTCCTTTCTTTTCCTCCTGATCCACTAAGAGGAACACAAAAAGCCCAGGTAATAATCTTGGTCTCCAGTTCAGTGAGACTTCTACTGTGTTCCATGATAGATGTGTCTGCCTTAGGGTATCAGACCAATGAGCTGACTGAGCCTCTAGTCCCAAAAGAGATTGGGAATACAAATTCCTCAATGAGTTATTGAGTGTGATGATGAGATGTGCCACTCCTACATTTGAAACACAGTACCTTGAATTCCTGCTATGGTGAACACAGCACCATTTATCAGGCATAGATTCAATGGGAGGAACTCTCTCCAATCTAGTGCACTTGTAAGACTTTTCTTTGCATTAAGGCTTATAGTGATAAGACCAATGACTCTTATAGTCACAGGCCCATTGTTATAATCTCCATTGATTTTAAATGCATTTCTTTTCCTCAAGCAACACTGTGTGGAATAAAATGCCAATAATTAAGATCTTATTTAAACTCCCAAATGGTTATGTTGGCAAAAATCAGGGAAACCAGAGAAGGCACATACTGATCAAGTGTTCATATTGATCGCCATAAAGACAAATTACTTCCTTCTTTAACCTAGAACTGATTTGGTGAGTTCTGCCTTCTGCCATGTTGTTGGCTTTTGTCACTGAGAAATGGTTCCATTTAGAGGATTTGGAGATTTTTTTGCTGCTGGTAAGGTGAGCACTGAAAGGTGGCAGTAGCTATATAGTCTTGACAGAAAGCACATTTTTGGGGGCCCACTCATGACTTCATGGACACATTACTAATGTGGTGACAATCAGTAAGAAAGCCTGGCTTATATTCATTAGCTGGGTCATTCTTATAAAATTCCTCTTTGGTAGATTCTATCTGGTAGGAATTAACATTAGATACCAACATCTGCTGTTTTGTGTTCATTTACGTTAATTCATCCATATTCTTCTTCCTCAACTACTGCCTTGAACCTTCCAGAATATTTTTCTTCTATACCAAACTATCCTTCTCATTCCAAAATTCAATATATTAATACTTCTAGCTATGTTTTGCCCTATATATCAAGTATTATGTTCAATGTTTTACTAATTGGAAGGAATTAATTACTGCATTTCAGGCTCACACCTAATGGGGTTCTATTTAATAAGTCTGAAATTAATGTCTGCCTAATTATACAGGTCTGTCTATGAACCACATCATAAGGAATTCATGGTTAAATTATAATTTGCTTAAAGTTCAACAAATTATTGAGTTACATACATAAAGTTGAAATTTAGTGTCATCTTCAAAGCTTTGCAAAGTCCAACATCAAATCAATTCACTTTGCTATAATGACTTCTTCCTGAAACTATTATACCTTCAATAAAATCCATTTTAATGTTTAAATATAAAACATATAATTAAACATTTTGTAATTTGTTCTCTCAGATGTTAAAATGCCTGTGCCATTAATGATTAATTTGTTATTATACTTAGACTTTGCATAAAGTTCTGCCATTTGAAGTGGTTTTTGCCTGTCTGTTAAGAAAATTATTTCCCAATAGACGAGCTCATGCCTGTGAGACACCATTAAATTTAAAAACAAAATTGTTTAAAATGATGTAATACAAGATAAAGGTTTTAGAGGGAACAATAAATCATATAAAATATACTAACTGCACTTAAATATAATGTTAAGTACTGTTCTTACCCATGGAGTATGCCTCGAGATTTATTGGTCTCTATTTGATTTTGTTGTGGATTACTCAAAGACAGCATATTGCAGAAAATATTCAAGGTAATAAAAAAGGGTTTGGAGTAACACAAATCCATGATTCATTCATTCAGTTATTGTACCAGTCCATTTGGAAAGTCTACCAACTGCCACAACTGCTAGGTACTTGGGATAAAACTGGGGAAATATAAAACCATATATGGTTATCAAGAATTTGAAATTTAAAGGAAATTACAAACAAATGAAAAATGAACAGCTGGATGAATTAGTGAGTGTAACCCTTGATCAGTAGTGAACAGCTTCTAGAAGGAAGGGAAATTTCACCTGAAATCTGCAAGGTAAGTGGAAAGAAAGTAGCCAAGTAGAGAGATGATGAATACAGGGAGTATTAGGGAGTTAGAATACAGGGAGTAGTGTTCTAACCAAATGAGGTACACAGTTCATTGTCATAAATGCTCAACTGAGGCTATGAAACATTGCTTTGGAGCATGGACATTGCCTGGGGTAGTTGAAGAGATGATATTCATCTGCAAAGCAGGAGTTTGTTTATCAAAGTTTGAGTTATCCACATTAAGGGTTTAGAATTTGACTTAAAGTCAATGTAAGATCAACAAGCAAAGATTTTGACATTAGAAAGTACACTCAAGCTTGCATAAATGTGAAACTGTGCAAGGCTGGAGGCTAGGATGAAAATCAGAGGGCAGTAACCCAGCAAAGTTTGGTAAAGACCTAAATAAATAATATAGTTGATAGTAGATATAGACATATTTGGGGAAAAGATTAAATTAGTAGTCTTCAAGAATTATTTCATTATTGGTGGAAGGGAGAATGATATATGAAAAATGTTTTCTTGGTTTCTTCTTAGATGCCTGGCTGGAAGATGACCACTTTCAGTGATTTAGAAAATATTGGTGCCAAGGCATATGTGTGGAGCAGTGTGGATTTTGAATTGCTGAATTCTCTTAAATGTAATCAATTTAGTACCTCTGAAATATCTAATTCTAGTCTGGCAGACTGTTGGATACATGGATCCAGAGCTTACAGGGTAAAACTGCAATGTGAAAAAAAACCATGGGGGCCAAATATAGATTTAATTATTAGAAAGAGAACACCATCACCAAAATATTAGAAAGGATAGATGTGGAAGCAGGTAGGTTTTTTTACCTGGTGACAAGAAGTTTTCCATTTTATTACTTTAAATTTCCCTCTGATGTTGGAATTGTTTTCATCTACTGAAATGCCAAATGACATGGGAAGGGGTGAAGAAAGTCCAAGGGTTTGAAATAGCAGCACAAACTTGGTGACAGAAAGTTGACTCAGAAAAGAAACAACTGTTCATTACTATATGTTTTTTTTTTTGCATGGGCAAGGCCTGGGAATTGAACCTGAGTCTCTGACATGGCAGACGAGAACTCTGCCTGCTGAACCACCATGGCCCACCCTATTGTTTGATTTTGTATGTCATAATTTTGTTATTGCTCACTTTTGCCTGGATGGTGTTCTTGGTAGTTCAAGTAAAATTGTGAAGAAAAGAGCTTTCCTCAAATACCCACATTTTGGTGTATCTGCAGGGAAACAAAGCAAGGATGTTTAGGATGTTGGCAAAGGTAATTGTAATAATAACTCACAGAGTCTAATCTGTGTAGGGACAGAATTAATTAAATAAAGTGATATAATTGATAAGAGATAATTACTGTGGCTTAAGAAATAGTGGCATGAGTGAATAAATTAAAAATTATAACATCATAGCCAAGTTATAAAAGAAAGGAGCAGAGGCTTTAGTCATAAAATAATGATTTAATATATGGTATTTAACATTTGATCAATTTCCAGATGAAATAGAATACAAAGTTGATTCATGGATGTGGGAAGCTCAAGTGGATTGTTGGTGGGTTCAAGATACCATGAATCTGAGAAACTATATTATTAAATGTGCGGCCATCATGGGCACTAATGAGATATTGAGGGAGAGGAAATACAATGATCTCAGTGACAAAGTCTTCAGTGGATTAAAGGAGGCTATAAATGACAACAATGAAGATGGATATAAATTTCAAGGTATCAGAAGTGTTTGCACAAATGAGAGACATAATAAATTTGAAACGATGCCTAGAGCATTAATGATGCCACACCTTTCTTCCCAATTTTGAAATATATGGAGAGTTGCAAATTTTCCAGCCTGCAGAGATGTGGCCTGGAGAGGAGTGGGTTTTGAGAGGGATCCAGATTTCAGTTATAGAGTTTAATATTAAATTATTAAAGATGTTGGAGAGTTTGGTAATAAGGAAGCAAGGACTACGCAGGTTTCAGTACAACACAGTTATGTAAGTGCTAGAGAGAGTAAGAACTAAGCAGGACAAGGACTTGTAGTTACAAATTAGGGGGCAAAAGGAGAATGCATTTAAAATACTGCAAACAGGTAAGTATCTGCATTCTTCAGGATTATGGGATTGCATACATGTTTCTGCACAGTAGGCCTCATTTTAAATGATTTAATACTCTTAAGAGCTAAATTTCAACTAGCATCTAGCATGAGATAGGTAATATTCAAAGCACATGATGTGAACTCACTCAGATTGCCTCTACAAAGTAGTTTTGAGAAGTAGTTTTGAATGGAGAAATCCTTGCCTCTCTGGAAGAAGACTGCATAACCTATGACTTGATATTAGGAAATCAAGTCTGGGACCAGTTAATGAGTTCTTCTGCTTTGCCTTATGCTGGTCATGAAAAATGAAGATGACCCAAATTTTCAGCCTCCATTTCAATATCTGAAAGTGAGAATGATAGCTGTACTGACAATCTATAGGGTTTATAGAAATATTATTCGAGATTTTATAGTGAAAAATGAAAATCAAATATATGTCACTTCTGCTAGAGCAAATATCATTAAAATGTGCTTCCTTTTAATTAGCCAGAAACAAGTTCACATTTTACAAATTTATCCTAGAATGTTTTTTCTTCTCTTGCTTTGTGTTTGGATGTTTGAAGATGTGTTTTCTGAGTCAGGAAATCAGAAATTAATATTTTATTAATCCTGTTATGCCTATTTTAACTAAAATAGGCTATTCACACTTCTGAGAATTTCTGTCTCCTTTAATTCACAAATACTACATACAATTAAAGAAAAACTAGGAATTAAAGATAAATAAGGAAAGAAAATAAAAAATGTCCCAAATTGATGGACTAGAGATCATCAGCATTCAAAATGTATATCTTTCATAACTAAAAAAATTCACATTCTGTGATCAGTCTTTTCATTTATTATTTCCTTTTAATTAGGAATTTTCAAATGAATTCACAGATTTTATATAAGGGGTTCCAAATACCAATAATTTTTTTAGAAATTGATAATGGTGATCAAATAATTCTCAATCTTTAATTCCTATCATTAAAATATAGGACGGATTTTTCAATTGAATGCAGTTTAAATGAAAAAAACTCAATAAAATTTCATGTTTTGTCATTTCTGTCTAGAACAAATCTCCTCACTCTGAAAGAAGAAATTATTTTGAGTATAACAGAACGAACCCATCAGAATTCCTTCTGAATGTGTTCACCATAGGATTACTGTGGGTCAGAACCATCTCCTAACATCTACTTGAAAACTCAAGAGTCAAGAATACTCAGAACAGTCTAGGAGTGTTTGCTGGGAAATAATTGTACATGCCTTTCATGGCCAAAAGCAATCATTCTGCGGTGTCTGAGTTTATCCTCTTGGGAATCACAGACAGTCCAGAGCTGCAAGCCATTCTCTTTGGTGTTTTCTTAGTGATCTATTTAGTTAGTGTCATGGGTAATGTTGGTTTGATTTTGCTAATCTAGATCAGTCCTCAGCTTCACACACTCATGTATTTGTTCCTCAGCCATCTGGCTTTTGTGGATTTTTCTGTTACTTCATCTGCCACCCCAAACACCTTGGCAAACTTCCTGTGTGAAGTTAAAAGTATAATGTTTTATGCCTGCACCATTCAGGTGTGCTGCTTTATCACATTTGTAGTTTGTGAAATGTACTTGCTTTCAATTATGGCATAGGATCACTATGTTGCCATCTGCAACCCTTTACTGTATGTTGTTCTATGTCTAGCAAACTCTGCATTCGAATGAATGCTAGCACATACATTTATGGATTCACGGTTGGTCTTGCTCAGATGGTGGCAACATTCTTCTTGTCTTTTTGTGACTCCAATATTGTCAGCCACTTATACTGTGATGATGTTCCCTTGATGACTGTGGCCTGCTCTGATACTTACATCAAAGAGCTGATGCTATTCATCATTGCTGGGTTCAATACTCTGCTCTCTTTTGATTGTGCTAATGTCTTACATCTTCATTCTCTTTGCCATTCTGAAGATCCACTCCGCTGAAAGAAAACAGAAAGCATTTTCTACCTGTGCTATCCATTTGACTTCCGTCATCATATTTTATGGGACAATCATTTTCATGTACTTACAGCCCAAGTCAAGCCATTCTCTAAACACAGATAAATTTGTCTCAGTGTTTTATGTTGTGGTGATTCCCATGCTAAACCCTTTAATCTATAGCATGAGAAATCAGGAAGTAAAAAGTGCACTGAAGGAAATTATGAAAAGTTGCATTTGGCTCTCTAATAACTGAAGAAACACTGGACAGGGATTAGAGCATTTGGGTTATGTCTTTTTTTTCTGTGATAATGCTAATAAATGATAGAGCCAAATCCCTTACTTCAAGTTCTCAAATGTTTTTTTTTTCTTATGTATAGTTCCTTAGTCTCATGGAGAATAAACTGCAGTTTTGCTCTTAAAGATTTGTACATGAAAATGAATTGAACTGAAAAGAAGGAAAAGAGAAAGAGAGAGAGAGAGAGATCTTAATCATCTTTGACAATGACCCTATATCACCAAAAAAGGAAAAAAAAATGGGAAATAGTGGCTTTATTTGAAATCTGTGTGACATTGAGAAATTTTGAATTGTATTGAAATAGATAACCACATGATTATATGGGAAAAGTCAAATTTTAATAGCATAAATTTTGGGGGTGAGCACTGCATAATATAGGAACAGAGTTACTTTGACATCAAGCATTTAGTCACACTGATTATCCATCAGTTTAGATCACTGGTGCAGCTTCACACCATTATAATTTGCTACTCATTCTATATCAGTAAATGTGTGATTAAGAAATTACACTCTTCCTTAAAACAGTTTGGCTAAAAATCTTAGCTTTCCCAATTAATAGCTGCCAGCATGGGAACATAATTTCACATTTCTGAACCTCAGTTTTCTCAGATACTAAATGCAGTAACAGTTTCTTTCGTTTAGACTGATTGTGAGGATCAAATAAGATGATACATATAACAAGTTTTTCACAATTCCCTGCACATAACTATTGCTTCATAAACTTTGCTATTATTTGTCATGATTTATAATATTATTGTAACAATGATTAATTTGATTTGATTTTAGGTAATGAGGTTATTGCCCTTTTAGAAATAGTTGCCACTGTTTTAAAATATGCTTAATTTTAACCAAAAAACTGAAAAATAAAAACTAAGGAGTATTTTCTTGTGATCTTTTAAAATAATTTAATGCATTAAAATTTATTTCTGTGTGTTGATGAACATTTTTAAAATTGAATTATTTTAATCTTCTCCACACATGCTACTCAATATTATTTAAAATGTGCATGTTTTCCTCAAAAAATCATTCTTAATACATTTAATAAAGATTAGATTAACTAATTATTTTTTTTTCAATTTCAAACTTTTCAAAATAAAATAGAGTTATGGAATGCATTTGTGTCTCAGGTGTACCAGCACTTTAACTGGATTGGATTAATTTTTATAACACCAACTGAGAAGAATACAATTCTTCATTCTATAAAAGAAAGACTTGAAGATAGTTTACATAATTTATAAGCATATATATGCATATGTATATGTATATATATATATATGGCTAATAAATGGAAGAACCAAAATTGAATTCAGTTTTATCCAACTGTCAAGCTCAATTTTTAATGAATTTCCTATACTTCTAAGAAGAGATGTACAATGTTGAGATTTTTCTTTTTGTATGCTGTGTGGTGGGATTGAGATATTTTTTAAAAACTTAGTACTGATTCACAAAAATCACTCAAAAGCCAGTTTTAAGGGCAGACAACGGTGGCTCAGTGGCTGAGTTCTCACCTGCCATGCCAGAGACCCGGGTTCGATTCCTGGTGCTTGCCCATGCAAAAAGAAAAAAAAAAGACAATTTTAAATTAAATTTTTTCTTAAGTTCAAAAACTGTTAGAAAGTTATACAAGCCTAATTCTGGCACAGAATATATTCATAAGCCCTAGAAAGGAAAGGAAAAGGAAAGGTCACCACATATAGGACATTGGTCTTAATTTATAAATAACTGGAACTTTATTATACAACTAGTAGTAGCAAAATTGAAATTTAGGGTGAAATCTTTCTGAAATTGGTCATGTTCTTCACTAATCTTGGACTCTGTCAGAGTCCCTAACTGCCACTTCTTTTTTACCTCCAGCATCTTGTATATTCTATGTGTATTCAGACACAAAAACATCATAAGTACCAAAGGAGAGATGAAAAATACACACTTCTGCCTTTATCATCTTTTTACCTCTCAGTAATACTGACTTCAAAGGTGTCTGAGACTCTCCCACTTCCCCAAACCCTTTGGTGCTATATCAGGGTGTTGATTTGAAGCTGTTGTGGACCCCAGGAGAGATTGTGTCTTTTAATCCATTTTTGTGGGAACAGACATATTGTGGGTGGGACCTTTTGGTTAGGCTATTTCAATTGAGATGTGATGCAACCCAATCAAGCTAGATCTTAAATCCTTCACTGGAATCCTTAATGATAAGATAAAAGGCTGGTAAAGCAGAAGACCATAGAGAGAAATAACCAGAGACATTTGGAGACAGTCATTGAAGCCAGAACCAGGAGAGGAGGACAGCATGTGTCTTCTCAAGTAACAGAAGCACCTGGATGTTTTAGGTCATTGACAATAATAGTAATAAACAAGCTGATATTTATGAAGTTTCTTTAGGTGTCAGTCACTGGGCCAACATATTTACATACATTTATATTGAAATATTCATCTTTAACCTGTGAGATGAGCATTGGTCTTAATTTATAAATAACTGGAACTTTCTTTATTATACAACTAGTAGTAGCAAAATTGAAATTTAGGGTGAAATCTTTCTGAAATTGGTCATGTTCTTCACTAATCTTGGACTCTGCCAGAGTCCCTAACTGCTACTTGTTTTTTACCTCCATCATCTTGTATATTCTACGTGTATTCAGATACAAAAACATCATAAGCACCAAAGGAGCGATGAAAAATACACACTTTATTGAAATAAATATGAAGATAAAATGCATAAAGATGATTTTTATGTTTGGACTTAGGGACTGGCATTTGGAGACTAGAACTCAGCCACCTGTAAAAAAACCCCAGAGAAGAGGTTTAAAGGTTGCACAGAACAGTTTTTGCCCAGGAAGGAACTGAATAGCATGCTTATCAAATACAGTTGAATTTCTTAGTCTCTGAGAAAAACTAGAGTTAACTTAAGAAGTGATTGTCAATAGTAGGAATTAAAAATGTAGAAAGACATTAAAATTTCAATTAATATTAAGCATTGCTATTTTAATATGCTTATAAAGCAGAATGGTGCAGTGAAAGCAGAGTTCTTCAGGTGGATTAATTTCTATAGACATGAATTTCTTTACATGTTAAAGGGGGACTATGTTTCTTCTATGTGCTGTGCATGCAACAGGTGAGTTATGTGTGTCTTTTCTTATATAAATGCATTTAGCATGCCTAAGTGTGGTGGAAAGAATAACACTATATTTCTCTATTAAACTTGCATTTAAAACCTGGGAATTAATTCAAGTCACAAGGTCCTAAAAGGACTTCATGACAGCAAAGCTGAATTATTAGCAAATTAAGTGCAGAAGAGAAAATAATCACCTCATCATGCAAATTTCAAGCTGTATCCTATGTCATGACCACAAGTATCAAATATCCTTCAAAAATGGTAAAATATAAAATAATATTAAATCACTAATTTTGAATTACTTTTTTGAAATGTCAAAATAATGAAAGCACATCAATCATTAATTTTTAATTATGTCATGATCTTACAAGAATGATTGCATTAAAAGCAGTACAGATAGATGACATCACAATGGTTTTATTTAGAACAAAAGCAAAAAGTGTTGTTTTTGAAAGTCTGATAATGACACATTAAATCCAGATATTATAATACCTTTTATTTATAACACCTATAGTTAAGAAAACAGAAATCAGATAGACTTGAAGTTGCATTTAGAATTTTTAAATTACCAGTTATGTGACCTTAGACAATTTATAAATAATTGACATCTGGAAATAAAATCTCATCAACCTCTTGGTTCTGTTTGCTTAGAATAAGCAAAATTACTTGAATAAGTGCCTAACAAAGGTAATCAAAACGAGCCAGGATGTGCACCTGCTACTTCAAAAACTAATAAACTTTTGAAAGCTGAATTCATGTTTAATTATGCATAACATTTATATAGCAAATATTATTTAACAAACACTTATCCCTGAATGTTGGTCTAAGCATTTCATAAATATTAAATTATTTAAGCCTCAAAACAACCCAAGGAGCTGGGTCCTATTATTGTCTAGAATTAGAAACAGAGGCACACAGACTTGAAGTCTGCTGTCCATGGTTGCACAGTTGGTAAGTGAAGGAAAAAGCAAACTCAGGCAGTCTTGCTCCAGAATTCAAAGTGCTAATAAAAACATGTTACCAACTTTTCTCGGGATACACACGTGCATGTTTTTGTATGTCTATGAAAAAAATTCAACATAATTCTATAAAGGAACTCAGGACTCCTTAAATCATAACGACTTTCCTTGGCCCTGGCTCTTGCAGAAAATGTTAAGATCAGTTAAGGAGCTCATATTTTCAGTTGCTTGGAAATAATCATGAGAAATGTCAGCAAGGGAAAACTTGATTTTATTCTCCAATTTTCTTTAATAAAACATTTTTGTTATTATTTCCTTAATTTCAACATCTTTAAAGTTCCACAAACTTTATCCAAGGCTTTCTTGGAGGCTTCTTTCACCTCCTTGTTCCTTAGACTGTAGATTAAGGGGTTCAACATGGGGATCACCACTGTATAAAATACAGATGCTGTTTTATCTTTGTCCAGGGAGTGGTTTGATTTGGGCTATAGGTACATAAAGATCAATGTGCCATAGAAAATAGTTACAGATACCATGTGAGGGCCACAGGTGGAGATGGTCTTACATCGCCCCTGGGTAGAGTGGATTCTGAGGATGGCAGCAATGATAAAGATGTAAGAAATGAGGATGATTGAAGAAGAACAGATCATATGAAAGCCAGCAAAGGCAAAGATCAGAATTTCCTACATGTGTATGTCTGAGCAGGACAGAGCTAAGAGGGGGGGGTCATCACAATAAAAATGGTTAATTACATTAGGCCCACAATAAGTTAGACTGAAAGTGCTAATGGTATAGAATAGAGCAATCAGAAAGTTATATATATATATATATATGGAATGGCCACTAATAGAAAGCAGACCCTTTTTGACATCAGAACTGAATAATGCAGGGGTTTACAGATAGCTACATAGTGATCATAGGCCATGGAAGCTAAAAGGAAACACTCGGTGATCACGAAGGTGAGAAAGCAGCCCAGTTGTATTGCACAAGCATGGAAAGGAATTGTGTTGCAGTCCACAACAAAATTCATCATCATCTTTGGCGTGATGGCACAGGAATAGCACAGGTCAACAAAGGCCAAGTGGCTGAGGAAATAATACATAGGTGTACGGAATCGAGAGTCAGTCTTGATTAAGGAAATCAATCCAATGTTCCCCAGAACTGTGACCAGATAGATAACTAAAAATACCACAAAACATGGAGCCTGAAGTTCTGGCTAGTCTGTGATTCCTTTGAGGATGAATTCTGTGACATAAGTGACATTAACTTCAGCTATTTATTCCAGGGGATTTTGCTGCATTGAAGAATAAAAACAACACATCTCATGGTTCATGCCAATTGAGGATAGATGATTGCTAGTGTCTTGTCACCTAGAATTACTCATCATGTGGGCAGCAATGGACATTTCCTCTCTAATTTCATGCCATTCTTGTTCCAGGGAAGATCGTCTTTTATTTTCAATATCATCTTCTTAAGAGTTATTTTCCTTTGTAATTTTCAAAACTAAGGTAGGATATTATAGTTAAATATCAACTGAATGAAACCAGATGATCATTTTAGTGGTATCACTAAAATGTCAGTCGTTGCTGCTGCTCCTTTCTATTCATATATTATATGGCAGCATAAAAATATGTAACTCATAAATGGAACCATATTGTATTCCCGTTTTTAACTTTTGTGCATTGCTGACATCTTCAAAATATTAAAGTAATTATAGATATGTCATATCAATCACTTTACTCTATCCCCTTCCATTTACACAGAATTTATGATATATAAACTAAATGAAAGTGGTTCAGAGATATGAGGTAAAATCCAATTTTATGTGTATAGGAACTTAAAGAGACAGGTTTTTTATCACAATTCAAAATTCACCATATTTTTGCGTTTATTGACAAAAATGTTAACAAATCAAGTAGTTTATCAAATAGCTTATAATTCTAAAGTACGTGTAGATAAACAGCTTTTCCTATAAATGTCTGTCAGTATATTTCTAGAGCTTAAAGTATCCTAATCATTTGTGCCACTAGATTTTACTTTTAGCAACATATCCTAGGGAAATATTGAGCTTTCAACAAAATTTTATGGAAAAATATATGGGTAGATGGAGCCCTTGATGTATGTTTCACAATAGTTATATTTATCTATATTTCTACCAGCACTAAAAAAAAGATGTTTCTCATTATACCCAGTATTGGCCTCTTCAAATTTTATTATTTCTCCTTAATTTATTTTCCAGAAAGTAGAATGATAAGATATTAACAACAGGAATCTAGAGAGATCATCAAGTCTAATCCTTTCATATTTCAGATTTAATTTTTTAGCATTGCTATTATTTTATCTGTTGTAATTGAATGTTATCTTTATCAGACTGTATTTAGTGCAATATATGATACTTCATGATAGATGGACTGTCACTAACCATTCATCCCTAATTAACAATTTAAAACCAAAAATTAACAAAAGGCTTCTGCTATTGCTGCACAGAGAGGACTGTGTAGAACAGGTATGACTGGGTATTTTTCACAGCAAAGCCCATATTCCTCATCAATCTGCTAACCTGCCCAAAGCTGGAGTCACTTCTCCTTCAGAGGTAATTGCCCAGATAGAACACTAGAGCTGGGAGATGCATCCATTTTCCATAGCATCAAGCTAACATTTAAGGCTTAGGAAGACAAAGATGAAAGAAAACTCTAGTGTATCAATGACTGCTAAGTTTTCCATATAGATTACCACATTAAAATGGAAGCATTCTAAATTATACAAGTTAAGTATCTAATGCTGTCCTTTTCAGTAAAATAATCATTGCATTGAAGAATATTCAGAATTAAAGTTTCTTTAACTTGCCTATGGGACTTGAATATATGAAACTTTTCCTCACACTTTTATTTCAATTCCAGGTATGACATTATGATTTGAACCCAGCTGAGGATAATTATAAGATTACTGGATGATGGAAGCATAAAGTAGACCATTTTCATTGAAAGATGGTGGCAAGTTAACAGGTTCATCTATAAGATATCATTACTTTACTTAAAGACTATCCCTTGGTTAGAGTTTCTTAATTATACTTGTTCAACTTCAAGATTTGTGGTGGCACTAAGATCATGTCAAAACAAAGCACAGGGAACCATTTAGAAGGATAAATTTATCAATGAAGACACTTACTGTGGTAGATAGTTTTTATTATATAGAGAGTTAAATTGGAATTTGAATTCTAACTTTGATAAACTAAAAATCATAGAAACAAAATCTGTTAAATTACTCATAAAATATAATATACATCATCTTGCATTTACTATACAATTCTCTCAATTCCTCTACATTTTTAAAGGTAATTTTTCTTCATGGCCTGCAATTTATTTCTCTAGGATGTTCTGAAGCAACCAACGTCCCAAAGTCTCTAATTTTATTCAGTCTTTTATAGATCTCTGTCAATTCTGAGGGGAGAGCCTTAAAATCAGGGACATATTTTACCCTTATATTCCTTCAATAAGCATTGCTATTTCTCGCTTTATTACATCTTGCCTAAAGAAAGCTGCACAACAAACTCTATTGTACATTGAAAACACCTGGGCAGGATTTACAAACCAATGCCCAAGAATGTCCCATACAATTTAAAGGTGGAAGAGAAGAAGTAGGAGGGGACAACCAGGTATAAGTATTTTTAAAATTCCCCAGTTGATTCTAACCTACAGCCACGATTGAGGGCAAGGAGCCTAAAGAATGAATTAATGACTAAAATGTGGAGAAGTTCTCAGTCATATTTTAAAAATTATTTATTTTTCTTTTGGTTTTGTTTACCTAACTTATGTTTGAATTAGTTTGAGTTCATAATTTAACCAGCCAGCAGAAATCAATTGGAATATGCCTATCTGTTTATACAAAGAGACTCACTGAGGGATCTGTGGGCAAGGATAGTATTTTAAAAATCAATTTCCAATTACTCCATTTCCATTTACTAAATAATAATCATTTTTAATCCTTGCTGATAATTGACTAAATCTTTAAAAACAGGTGGTTTCATCTATTTGGCTCTCTCCTACTTTCTGTGCATTCTATTTTACCCATCTAGATTCTCAATACATGGTTGCAGAGTAAATTAAATCTCCCTTTAATATTAACTTTTAAATGGTTTTCCTTGTTCTTGAAGAACTGGGGGCATATCTCTGGTGTTTCTACTGTCACTTTCACATCTAAAACAATGGCAATGCTTTGCACTGATAAAGCGTTCAATGATAAGAAAAAATATATAATGGCCATTGGGCAGTCTCCTCTCTCCTATCCACTGTTCATTCATCAAGACATGGCTTGATATGTTATCCAGGCCCTGCCCTGTACACCACTGGCTTTTTCAAGCAAGAGTGCCCTCCATTTCAAGGCTTGGTATCCTCATAAGAGTTTAATAACTAAACTACAAGGCACACTAGTGACCGCCAGTGTACTACAGGTATCCAGATACAGTGACTTCTTCAGTCAACCAACACCCACTACAAATATCCTAACATCAAGCCAAATGTTATGCCACATATGACATGAAAATGGTTGGGAGCATTGGTTTGAGTCTCTTGCCTTGGATTCTTGCTTAAGTTCAAACTCCTTTCTAAGAAGCAGTATCAGTGGAATGAAATATCAAAGAGTTTCCACCTTCTTTCATATTTCAAAAATTATAGTGGTCATCCATTTTTAATTTACCTTTATATGCAGCATTTCCAAGAGGCCAAGGATGGATTAAAAATAACAAACAATAAAACACTACTACCAGCACTTAAGTGTACAATAACTATTGGGGACCCAAGCTCATAGGAAAGTTTGAGATATGAAATTTCATCTTCCTCCAAATATCCCTTCCATGAGCCATGTGATAGTAACTCTCTTTTCTGAGTAAGTACTACTGCAGGACAGAGGGTAAATTCTATGAGGTTATCTGTGTACTGTGTGTTTATGAGTGTGTGTGTGTGAGAGAGAGACAGAGAAAGAGAGAGACAGAAACAGAGACTGAGAGAGACAGAGAGACATACCGAGAAGTAGAAGGGAAGGAGAGATGATACAGAAAATGCTGGAGGTTGATAAAGTGGTATTTTAAATGTAAATAGAGTCCTCCCATAGAAAGTGCTGTTAAAGAACAGCACAAGATGCAGTTAGGATGCCAGAGGTATCATCTTTGGATGCAGTTTGATTTCTTTTAATAATACAGCTGACCAGGGAGGGAGGCTTGTATTGGGGAGTTCAGCTTTATATGCACACTACATCTGACTCCTCTGCTTAGAGATGGCCCTGACTTCATTGAGCTCATTCTGAATTTGTTTGGGTGATTTATTAGTTCCTACATCCCTTGGGTCTAAATGTGAATCTCTACAGATACCTGAAAACTACAATACTTCCTTCCATGTTTCTCTCTAAGTAAGAGAAGCTGGACAAATTATATTGGGAATTTAAAAAAATAGTAATTTTCTCTATTCCTAAAGGAATCATACTTTAAATATACTGATCAGAAACTTCCAGAAAGCAGAACTTTGTCACTTCATTCATTTTGATTAAGAGCTTAAGCTTCGTGAAAGGATAAAATCAGCACTTATATCCTGAGTAACTTATTCTAAGATAACTTGGGCAATGTCCATCTATATTTTTTCCTTTTTTTTTTGCATGGGCAGGCACTGGGAATAGAACCCAGGTCTCCATCATGGCAGGTGAGAACTTTGCCACTGAGCCATCATGGCCCACCCTATCCATATTCTTTTAAATCTCAATTTTCTGACTTGTAAAATATAAGTAATAATGGTACATCCTTTAAAATGTTTTGTGTTTATTAAATGAGTTATTATATGTAAGGAAGTTAGTAAACTATGAGCTTACTGGTCAGTAGCAAGTGCTCCAAAAACATTTGGTTTAAAAAATAAGACAGTATCAGAAACATAAAACCAAGATATTCCAACAACCTACATGAGAAATGTCACTGCTTTTACCGCACTTTTTACCTCAGTTGGTGAATCTGAATAATTTATTTGATTTTTCTGGTGGCCATCATGTCATCTTTAACAGAAGATGGCTTTCTCATGATCCTTAGAATTCATTTGACTTTATATGCCTACTTATGACTCATCATTCCAAGATCAAAATCTAGTTCTCATAGAAGTTCACCATCCTTACCATCTTTGCAATGGATTCTATTTTCATCTTCTAATTAACTTGCTTCTGTATATTTTCTGTACACACCTTTTAATAAAGAAATGAATGGTACTTTTCTTTACTTGCTACTCCTATAGAATATTTGAGGGTATTAACTTTAGAACACAACATTGTGAATGTAACTAATAGCATTGACATATATATATATATATATATATATATATCTGAATGTGATTAAAAAGGAGAAATGTTAGATTGTCTACCTGCTAACAGAATAAAAAGTTTTTAAAAAGACACGGAACTACACTATACAACAGTGAACTCTAAGTTAAACCAAGGACTACATTAATAATAAAATTATAAAAAGTGCTATTATCAGCTGTAACAAATGTACACACCAATGTAAGATGTTAATAATAGGGTGATATATGGGAATTCTGTATTTCATGCACAATTGTTCTGTAAACCCACAACTTCTCTAATAAAGAAGAAAATTAAAATGAAAAGAAATAAGTAGACAGTGGGAAAAAAACCTCAAAATAGTAATTTCCAATTCTCATCCTACCAAAAAATCATGAAAATGATTGCTCAAGATGTTATAAAGGCCTTGGCCTCCGTTTTGCTCCTAAAACTTCATGTCTCAAAGCAGTGGAATTTATTTTTGATGACTGAATATTCACTAATACTCTGCTGAATACTGTAAAAATGTCCTCTTTTAGGAAAATAATTCATTCTCTAGCTTTTAACTTTATGATAGGCTAAATCCTAATTCTTCCTGTAATACAAATATATATACTTACCACATTATAACTTCTGTTTGTGTTTGTTTTGCTTTCTAGAATGTAAATTCCTTGAAAATACACTTCTTTGGAAATAGGACAAAACAAAACAAGAACTGTCATCCCATTTCTTGTTTTCCCAAATCAAAATTGAAAAAAGGGAATTTTTTATTTATGATGGTAAAATTAAGTTTCTTCTCATATTAGGAAAAACGTGTGTGTGTATACATATATATATTTATGTACATGCATGTGTGTGAGAAACGCAATTCAAAACATTAGTCAGAATTTTAAAGAACCACCTACTGTTCCCAATTTAATATAATCCTTTGCTTTTCTCAATCCAGGATTTCCCCCTGCCACTGAGTCACCCTATATTATCATGCTATTGATAAATACAATGGACTAAAAGTTAGATTTCCTGTGCAATTCAAAAATTTTGTACATAGTCTCATTCCCTGTCTTTTGTGACATCATGCTTCCTTTGTTCTTTTCCTACTTTGCTGATTACTGTTTCAAGTTCTTTTCTGCTCTTACCTCTAGTTCCTCACTGTCTTTGAGACCCATTATTAAATGCCCACCACTTCAATATGTATGAGTCACAAATCTATTTCTCCATCTTAGACATCTCCTCTCAGCTATAGTATCTTACATTCAAATACCCAGTACTGAACTCAACTAGGATATCTCAAAGTTACCTCCAATTTTATACACCCAAGACTAAATTCTTAATATCCTGTTCCCAAATTTCTTCTTTGTTCTCTATGCTTTATCTTGGTGAATAGCACAACTATCCAACCTACTTTGCAAACGAAATGTGGGTATTCATCCTCGATCCCTTCATATTTCTTAATTTCCAAATTTTATATCTATTTAACGCCTATATTTTGCCCTTATTTTTGTTTTCCTTTCTGTCTTCACTGACACTCTCTGACCTCAGGCTACGTCATTTCCCATTTAATACTGTTGAAATAACATTCTGATGGTCTTTATTGAACTTCTTGAAATACAAACCCATTCAATGTCCCCATATTGAATGTTTCACTGACGTCCTAACATTGCTAGAATCGAAGTCAAATTCCAATGAAAAGTCTGCAAGGTCCAGTGTGATCTGGCCTAGGCATTCTGCACCAGCTCTGCTTTGCTCTTCTTCTATTGTCCTTATGTTCCAGCCACATTAAATTTCATTCTCTTCAGCAGGTGTCCTAAGTGCCCTCCTGCCCCAAGACTTAGAATATTGTCACCACTCTTTTTGCCAATCCTGATTTCAAAATTCAAACCAAGTGTCATTTTCCAAAGGAAGCATTTACTTACACGTGAACTCCATTGAATTCCTCTTTATATTCTCTCATACCATGTACCTCTACTTGGAAGGATTTATTACAAATTAATGATCATCTTCTCCTTTGTGTAACCATTGATTTTAGGGTCTCTCCCCCAATTACTTGTTTGCTTCTTGAGGGTAGAAAGCCTGTCTTTTTTGGTCACCCCTGGGTTCCTAACTTCTAGCAGGGGTACTTTCATCAAAAATAGTAATGATAAATCAATATGGGTTAAATAAAATCACATCACTCATTAAGATATTATTGTACAATATGATTTAAGCATACACAAGCACAACTCACCAAACAGGTGGGACAAAGAATTGTGTTTTGTCCTGGGCTTTCAATTTCTCAAGATCTTACAGTTAATTTTTTGCATCATCCTCCATCTAGACTTTGAGATCATCTAGTTTATCCTGGTCTTTTTAGCAGAAGAGGGAGCTAAGACTCCTCAGATTCAAACAATTGTGTCTCAGCTTTTGGCTGTGGGTGAATGAAAGCACATCACAAGCTTCAATAAAAATAATATTTGTATGTTCTTGCTTATCTATAGGCATGCATGCATGCTATAAATCCTTTCAAGCCTGCATTGAGGCCTATTGGAGCTGAGCAGTTGTTATATCTAATTTTGTATATGTTTGAAATTTTCTAAACTAAAAATTTTAGAAAAAGTTTTGCTCTGCCATACCAGAGACTGGGTTCGATTCCCAGTGCCAGCCCATGCAAAAAAAAAAGTTTACTATACAGGAATTACTTTATCTAGCAAAAATTTGAGAGATGATAACAAAAATTGTACATGCCTATATTTGCTTGGGGTTTGTAGTATCAGTACATCACTATTATAAGTATTGTCAGAAATGTGGCAAGTATACACAAAGAAAAGAATAGCATATATTTTAAATGAAGAAATATAAACATATTTCATAAATAATATGAAGATACATCAGTGAAACCCAAGGAAATTGTTGAATCAGAATATTAAAATGCCCCCATAAACAGCACTGTTTAGAAACTGGCGGAAAAAATAAAACTAAAGTGGAAAATAATCTTTTTTCGGCAATGTAGAAAGTTATATATTTATATATTGAACTAAGCCATACATTAAAAAAAACTAAATGAAATAAAGCCACTAAAGAAATCCACATTTTTGCTTAAGAAATTTAATGAAAGTGGCAATATTCTACTGCTTTCTTTTTATTTTTTTAAATACCAGAAAAACATCTAACAAATGCAAACATTCCTATTTTGTTCATTCCATTCCATATATAATCAGTAATTCACAATAACATCACATAGTTGCATATTCATTATCATGATCATCTCTTGGAACATTTGTATCTATTCAGAAAAGGAAATAAAAAGACAGCAGAAAAAACAATTATACATACCATACCTCTTACTCCTCCCTTTCATTGATCACTAGCATTTCAAACTAAATTTATTTTAACATTTGTTCCCCCATTATTTATTTTATTCCATATGTTCTACTCATCTGTTGACAAAGTATATAAAAGAAGCATCAGACACAAGGTTCTCATAATCACACAGTCACATTGTGAAAGATATATCATTATACAATCATCTTTAAGAAACATGGCTACTGGAACACAGCTCTACATTTTCAGGCAGCTATCTCCAGCCTCTCCATTACATCTTGACTAACAAGGTGATATCTACTTAATGTGTAAGAATAACCTCCAGGATAACCTCTCGACTCTGTTTGGAATCTCTCAGCCATTGACACTTTGTCTCATTTCACTCTTCCTCCTTTTGGTCAAGAAGGTTTTCTCAATCCCTTGATGCTGAGTTTCAGCTCATTCTAGGGGTTTTCTCAATCCCTTGTTGCTCAGTCTCAGCTCATTCAAGGATTTCTGTTTCACATTGCCAGGAAGGGCCACAGCCCTGGGAGTCATGTCCCACATAGACAGGGAAAGGGTGGTGAGTTTGCTTGTTGTGTTGGCTGGAGAGAGAGGACACATCTGAACAACAAAAGGGGTTCTCTTGGGGGGCAACTCTTAGGCCTAATTTTAAGTAGGCTTGACCCATCCTTTGTGGGGTTACATTTCATATGAACAAACCCCAAGAGTGGGGGCTCAGTGTGTAGCTTTGGTTGTCCATACTGCTTGTGAGAATATCAAGAATTCAACTTGGGAAGTTGAATTTTCCCCCATTCTCACCATTCCCCAAAGGGTACTTTGTAGATACTTTTTTATTTACTGTTCAAATCACTCTGGGATTTATCAGGACATCACTCCGGACAAACCAACAAAATCTCATGTCCTACTCAAGGTTCCATGTACTTATGGTGTTCAATTAAGCAGTATACATAAGTTATATTAGGAAATGCACTAGTCAAAATATGAATTTTGTACTGAATAAACATTTTTTGCTTTAGTCTCACACTTAAGTTGAAATTTTTAAATAGGAATTACCATCTATTTTCAGCACACTGCAGTAATGATTTTTTTTGTTCTTCCTCATGCAAAGACATTTTTTAAATTTATACATTTAGTCACTATCATTATACACTCTAGGCATTCCTAGCCTATACCATCTCAGTCTTTATTGTCTATCTTTCTTTCTGATTTCATTTGTGCCCCCAGTCCTCCTCCCTCTATCATTCTCACATTCAGCTTCATTCAGTGTTTTAACATAATTGTATTTCAGTTAGGTAGTATTGTGCTGTCCATTTCTGAGTTTTTACATTCAGTCCTGTTGCACAATCTGTATCCCTTCAGCTTCAATGACCCAATATCTTACCCTATTTCTATCTCTTGATGGTCTCTGTTGCCAACGAAATTCTCCAAGTTTATTCACTAATGTCAGTTCACATCAGTGAGACCATACAGTACTTGTTCTTTTGTTTCTGGCTAATCTCACTCAGCATAATGTCCTCAAGATCCATTCACATTGTTACATGCTTCATGACTTTATTCTGTCTTACAGCTGCATAATATTCCATCGTATGTATATACCACAGTTTGTTTAGCCACTCGTCTGTTGATGGACATTTTGGCTGTTTCCATCTCTTTACAATTGTAAGTAATATTATTATAATCATTGGTGTGCAAATGTCCATTTGTGTCCTTGCCCTTATGTCCTCTGAATAGATACCTAGCAATTGCATGGTTGGGTCATATGGCAATTCTATATTTAGCTTTTTGAGGAACCGCCAAACTGCCTTCCACAGTGGTTGTATCATTTGACATTCCCACCAACAGTGGATAAGTGTGCCTCTTTCTCCACATCCTCTCCAGCACTTGTCATTTTCATTTTATTGATAATGGACATTCTGGTATATATGACATGATATCTCATTGTGGCTTTGATTTACATTTCTCTAATAGTCAGGGAAATTAAGCATCTCTTCATGTGCCTTTTGGCCATTTGTATTTCCTCTTCTGAGAAGCGTCTGTTCAAGTCTTTTGCCCATTTTGTAATTGGATTGGCTGTCTTTTTGTTGTTGAGTTGAGTGGTCTGTTTATAAATTCTGGATACTAGACCTTTATCTGATATGTAGTTTCCAAATATTGTCTCCCATTGTGTAGGCTGTCTTTTTACTTTCTTGATGAAGTTCTTTGATTCACAAAAGTGTTTAATTTTGAGGAGTTCCCATTTCTTTCTTTCTTTCTTCAATGCTCTTGCTTTGGGTATAAAGTCTATAAAACCACCTCCAAGTATAAGATTTATAATATATTTCCCTACGTTTCCTTCTAACAATTTTATGGTCTTAAATCTAGTGTTTAGGTCTTTGATCAATTTTGAGTTAACTTTTGTATAGTGTGTGAGATATGGGTCCTCTTTCATTCTTTTGCATATGGATATCCAGTTTTCTAGGCAGCATTTTTTGTAGAGACTGTTCTGTCCCAGGTGAGTTGGTTTGACTGCTTTATCAAAGATCAATTGTCCATAGATGAGAGAGTCTATATCTGAACACTCTATTCAATTCCATTGATCAATATATCTATCTTTATGTAACAGTTCCATGCTGTTTTGATCGCTGTAGCTTCATAATAACCTTAAAATCAGCTAATATGAGACTTCCAACTTCATTTTTTTCCTCATGATATTTTTAGCTATTCGGGGCACCCTGCCCTTCAAGATAAATTTGGTTATTGGCTTTTCTATTTCTGAAAAGTAAGTTGTTGGGATTGTAATTGGTATTGCATTGAATTTGTAAATCAATTTAGGTAGAATTGACATCTTAACTATATTTATTCTTCCAATTCATGAACATGGTATGCCCTTCCATCTATTTAGGTCTTATGTGATTTCTTTTAACAATTTCTCATAGTTTTCTTTGTATAGGTCTTTTGTCTCTTTAGTTAAATTTACTCCTAAATATTCAATCCTTTTGGTTACAGCTGTAAATGGAATTCTTTTCTTGATTTCCCCCTCAGATTTTTCATTACTATTGCATAGAAATACTACAGATTTTTGAGTGTTGATATTGTAACCTGCCACTTTGCTGTACTCATTTATTAGCACTAGTAGTTTTGCTGTGGATTTTTTGGGGTTTTCAACATACAGTATCATATCATCTGCAAACAGTGAGAGTTTTACTTCTTCGTTTCCAATTTTGATGACTTGTATTTCTTTTTCTTGTCTAATTGCTCTGACTAGAACTTCCAACACAATGTTGAATAACAGTGGTGGTAGTGGACATCCCTGTCTTGTTCCTGATGTTAGGGAGAACATTTTCAATTTTTCCCCATTGAGGATGATATTAGCTGTGGGCTTTTCATATATTCCCTTTATCATTTTAAGAAACTTCCCTTCTATTCCTATCCTCTGAAGTGGTTTCAACAGGAAAGGATGTTGAATTTTGTCAAATGCCTTTTCTGCATCAATCAAATGATCATGTGGTTTTTCTGCTCTGATTTGTTGATATGATATAGTGCATTAATTGATTTTCTTATGTTGAACAATCCTTGCATACCTGGGATGAATGTTACTTGGTCATGATGTATAATTCTTTTAATGCATTGCTGGATTCGATTTGGTAGAATTTTGTTGAAGATTTTTGTATCTATATTCATTAGAGAGATTGGCCTGTAGTTTTCTTTTTTTATAATATCTTTGTCTGGCTTTGTTATGAGGGTGATATTGGCTTCATAGAATGAGTTAGGTAGTTTTCCCTCTTCTTCCATTTTTTTGAAGAGTTTGAGCAGGATTGGTACTACTTTTTTCTGGAATGTTTGGTAGAATGCACAAGTGAAACCATCTGGTCTTGGTCTTTTCTTTTTGGGGAGCTTCTTAATATCTGATTCAATTTCTTTACTTGTGTTTGGTTTGTTGAAGTTGTCTGTTTCCTCTCAAGTCAAAGTTGGTTGTTCATGCCTTTCTAGAAAGTTATCCATTGCATCTGCATTGTTGTATTTATTAGCATAAAGTTGTTCATAGTATCCTGTCATTAATTCCTTTTTTTCTGTGGGGTCAGCGGTTATTTCTCCTCTTCCATTTCTGATCTTGTTTATTTGCATCCTCTCTCTTCTTCTTTTTGTCAGTCTTGCTAGGGTCCATCAATCTCATTGACTTTCTCATAAAGCCAACTTCTGGTTTTCTTGATTTTCTCAATTGTTTTCATGTTCTCAATTTCATTTATTTCTGCTCTAATCTTTGTTATTTCTTTCCTTTTGCTTGCTTTGGGGTTAGTTTGCTATTCTTTCCTTAGTTCTTTCAAGTGAACAGTTAATTCCTTGATTTTTGACCTTTCTTCTTTTTTGATATAGGTATTTAGGGCAATAAATTTCCCTCAGCACTACCTGCTGCATCTCATAAGTTTTGATATATTGTGTTTTCATTTTCTTTTGCTTTGAGATATTTACTGATTTCTCCTGTAATTTTTCCTGGACCCACTGGTTAAGAGTCTGTTCTTGAGCCTCCATATATTTGTGAATTTTCTGGCACTCTGCCTATTATGGATTTCCAACTTCATTCCTTTATGATCTGAGAAAATGTTTTGTATGATTTCAATCCTTTAAATTTATTGAGACTTGCTTTGTGACCCAGCAAATGGTCTACCCTCGAGAATGATCCATGAGCACTTGAGAAAAAGGTGTATCCTGCTGTTGTGGTGTGTAATGTTCTATAAATGTCTGTTAGTCTAGCTCATTTATTGTATTATTCAAATTCTCTGTTTCTTTATTGATCTTCTGTCTAGATGTTCTGTCCATTGATGAGAGTGGCGAATTGAAGTCTCCAGCTATTATGGTAGATGTGTCTATTTCTCTTTTCAGTGTTTTCAGTGTTTGCCACATGCATTTTGGAGCATTCTGGCTCAGTGCATAAATACTTATGATTGTTATGCCTTCTTGTTGAATTGTTCATTTTATTAATACATAGTATCCTTCTTTGTCTCTTTTAACTGTTTTACATTTGAAGTCTAACTTATTGGATATTAGTACAGCTATTCCTGCTCTTTTCTGGTTGTTATCTTTTCCCAATCTTTCACTTTCAACCTATGTTTATCCTTGGGTCTGAGATGTGTTTCCTGTAGACAGCATATAGATGGGTACTGTTTTTTAATCCATCCTGCCAGTTTATGTCTTTTGATTGGGGAGTTTAATCCATTAACATTTAATGTTATTACTGTACGGGTATTACTTTCTTCTACCATTTTGCCTTTTGGATTTTATATGTCATATCTAATTTTCCTTCTTTTGACCTTAACTCATAGTCTTCCTTTCTTTGCTCTTCTCCACACCTCTCTCCTCTGTCTTTTCATATCTGTCTCTAGTGCTCCCTTTAGTGTTTCTTGCAGAGCTGGTTTCTTGGTCACAAATTCTCTCAGTGAATTTTGTCTGAAAATGTTTTAATTTCTCCATCATTTTTGAAAGGCAATTTTACTGGATATAGAATTCTTGGTTGGCAGTTTTCTTTTTTAGTAATTTAAATACATCATCCCACTGTCTTCTTGCCTTCATGGTTTCTGCTGAGAAATCTATGCATAGTCTTATTGGGCTTCCCTTGTATGTGATGGATTGCTTTTCTCTTGCTGCTTTCAAGATTTTCTCTTTCTCTTTGACTTCTGACATTCTGATTAGTAAGTGTCTTGGAGAACATCTATTTGGATCTATTCTCTTTGGGGTATGCTGCACTTCTTGGATCTCTAATTTTAAGTCTTTCATAAGAGTTGGGAAATTTTCAGTGATAATTTCCTCCATTAGTTTTTCTCTTTTCCCTTCTCTTCTCCTTCTTTATCTTTCTTTTTGATAGCTTAATTCCTTTAGAATATTCTTTTTTAAAAAAAAATAATAATAGTAAACTTAGCTGCCTCTATTTGAAAGACCCTGAACATAAAGAGATAACTGTCAGATTCTCTCCTTCTTGAGAGATCTAAAGAAATAGAAAGAATTATAATGTAGTATAAAAAAATAACAGTGATACAGGGAAAGCACAAAGGCTATGCTGAGTAAGGATTGATTAACATTTTGGGGGTGGGTAGGTGTAGTAGTTAGATTCAGGTGTCAACTTGACCAGATGAAGGTGCTTAGTTCCATTGTTGTGGACCTGAGCTAATGGCATGTGAACCTCATCTGTTGTTGATTACAACTCCAGTCAGCTAGGAGGCATGCCTGCTGCAATGAATGTTTGATTTAATTGGCTGGTGCTTCAATGAGAGACTCAAAGTAGCACAGCCCAAGCAGCTCAGCATACCTCATCTCAGCACTCACAGCTCACCCAGGCCTGTGGAGATGCAGAAAGGAATCACCCCAGGGAAAGTTGTTGGAACTGAGAGGCCTGGAAAGAAGGCCAGCAGAGATTGCCCTGTGCCTTCCCACGTAAGAAAGAACCTCAGTTGAAAGTTAGCTGTCTTTCCTCTAAAGAACTGTATGTCAACTAAATAAATACCCTTTTTATTGAAAGCCAGTCTGTCTCTGGTGTATTACATTCCAGCAGCTAGCAAACTAGAACGGTGGGTGATCAGGTAAGGAAAAGATTGAGTGAATTTAGGGGAACCCAAGAAGTTAACTTTTGAACTTGTACTTGAAGGATGAGAAGCAGTTAGACATTGCATAAGGATGAAGGCTGCAGAAAATATTTCAGTGACACATGTGTAAAGACAAAGAATTGTGGCTATAGTCAGTGAAGGTGAGACAGTTTTGTTGGACACTGGGAGATAAATAGTAGGAGAACAAGTTAAAAGATGGACAGGGCCCCATCTCAAATACTCTTTTTGAGTTTTGTATTTATCCTACAGTAGAAAGAAGTATAAATGTTTTATATGCAAGAGTGATATAACCAGAATAACATAGCAAAAGATCTGTCTGCATAATTATTCAGAATGAGTGGCAATGTCATTGGAGGCTAATGAGAGTTCTGACAGAGAGAACACTTACAAGTCTTTAGTTACAAGTTACAAGTAACTATTAAGACTGTGATAATGCAAGTTTAGAAATAATACAAGTGATCACCATGAAGGACTATGTAAGCAAATTACATGATACGTTATGATGATATAGTTCAATTCATTGAATGGAAAGAGACTACTATGTGGGAAAATTAATTCAAAAAGTGGATGTGGAAAACAATTTAGTGATGGCATGCCTACATATGCATTTATCTATATATCCTTGCATCTTTGTATCCATATATGAATGTACCCATTTATCTCTTCTCTTACCTATCATCTATCCATCCATCTCTCTAATGCAATATTCATGCTATTACTACAAATAATGAATAGCCCAGATTTTTTTTTTGCAATTACTACAAAAGACACTATCATAACATATTCTGGAGACTCTTAGGCAATTTTGGACAATATGTGTAGCGAGATCATACAGAAGTTGAGTATCCATTCTATGCTTACACCTTGAATCTGGATACTCACACATTTATCAGCTGTAATTTCAAGCAAAATATTTAAATTCTCTAAGCCTCAGTTTTATCATCTGAAATATGGAACATTTTTACCCACAACATAGTGTCTTGTGAGGATTGATGTTATAATGTATGCAGACATTTTTAACACCTTACCCAGGAATGATAAGTAAACAATAAATGTTAGGCACTGCTGTTTTCTGGTCAGTGTTATCATTCTATCTATAATCATAAAATCATTAATTTGCAGTGTGAAAAGAAATTCAGTATTCCTTGTAAGTTTATTCTTTAAATTGGTCCTGTGCTGTAAGTAGTAGTCCCATTTCTTAAATGGGGCTCAGAGTTTATGACTTTCCCAAGAGTACATGACTAGATAGATGAGCCTGGCATAAACCTAGGTTTGACTCAAAATTCTTTTCTTTCCTCACTATGAAATCTTGTCTCCCAAAGAAAGGTGCTACTGGTAAAGGAAATTCCCATCCCTGGGGAATCAGATAATTACCTCGCTGTAATTCTACCTAAACTGCATATTCATTAATCTTAATGAAAATTTGAAACTTTGAGCTTCAAAATTCTTTTCTTTTCTCACTATTATATCGTGTCTCCCAAAGAAACATGCTACTGGTAAAGGAAATCCCCATCCCAGAGAAATCAGATAATTACCTCACCTTACTTCTAACTAAATCTCATATTCATTAATCTTAATGAAAATTTGAAACTTTGAGCTTGTTGTGATTGGTTTGAATTAATATGTCCCCAAGAAAAATCTCAGAAACCATTCATTTTAATAAGGCCCCTGGAAACTGATTAGCAAATAGAGCCACTTCATAGCAATTAGGTAAGGAATTCTATTTGCAATGAAGAGCTTTATAATGAGACCCAGTGAGACAGTTTCACATCAACACTACCAAACTCTGACTTCAGTTTTTCTTTACTTAATGATCAGCAATTGCCTAATTAAAATCAACAGATGAGAAATGATACCCCCAGAAAATGACATTTTTGCCAAATTTTTCCAAATACTTTGAACTTTTGTAGCTCAACTAGAAATAGATGCACTACCTAACTCCTTTCATACTATATAATATGGGGTAGCAATAGGCAAATTGGAACTCCTAAATTCTGTGGTGACATATTGCATATAAATCTGCACCAAATAATTAGGGAATATAATCACTGATTAAAATCCTCTCAATTCAGCAACTACCACTACTTTTATCACAGTTGAATATTTTTGAGATTTAAAATAGTTAGAATGTGTTAATGAGGCTAAATGATATTTAATCCTTCCCTGAACAAAAATATTCAGAAAAGTTGACTAGGTAAATGCCTATTCACATGGAGATTGGAAATAAATATCAAATATAAGATATAAATACTAGCAACACAAGGTAGGATGTGTCATGTCTGCACAGTTCAAAAGGGGGTGATGGTCTGCGTGCTGTAGTAAATGGACAAGTTAGCACCCAGAAGGTTGTAAATAGAAGACTTGAAATATGAAGAATCTTCTAGGGTTTCTTTATTACCTTGGATATAAGCATTATAAACCAAATTATAATAAATATTTATTCTTATAGCTTCAACATTTTATAGAAATAAAGCAGGCCACAAAATCTGACCCCCATGTTAACTTTATAGTAAAAGATATGAAAAAAGTCACTCCAGGAAAAACTACTAATATAAAGTTGCTTGAAGTAGGAAACCAAATTTGCATCTTAAAATAACAGGAAATAATAGCATATGTTCACGTGTGTTGTTTGTGTGTATCTGTATTTTTATATAAACTTATGGGATACAAATGAGGAGAAACACAGAGGATTATCCACATATAGACATATGTATGTGCCTTTGTGGTTAAACATAACATGAAAGACTAAAGCTAGATACAATAGGAATTAAGTACCAAAAATTTGGTTAAGAAAATTCTTGAGCAAATTGAGTTGGGGACTAGAAGCAAAAAGGAAAAATGGCTAATTACAATTCTGTACAATAAATGGTTAAGAGTTTGACATTGGAGGTGGGGGAGATGACCCTACATTATGTGTCTCTAACATACACAACTTGGATGAGGTTAAACACTGATTCTTTCTTCTCCTGACTTTGGTTTTCCTCATGTGCAAATGGATTATATCTACATAATTTATATATATATGTGTGTGTGTGTGTGTATATATATATATATATATATATATATAAAACTTGCAATCCGTGTTTCTGTAAATGTTTTCAGGGTCAGGTTCATGTGTCAACTTGGCCAGGTGGTGGTGCCCAGTTGTCTGGTCAGGCAAGCGCTAGCCTGTCTGTTGCTATGGGGACATTTCATGGACTTACGTTATGACCACATTGGCAGCATCCATAGCTGATTGAGAATTGATTGTCATGACTTCTGCAATGAGTGACACTGAATCTAATCATTGGAAGGCTTTTAAGTAGGATTCAAAAGAGACGGGTTCTCTTCCTGCTTCTGCCAGCCAGCCTCTCCTGAGAGTTCAAGGAGGACCTTCATTGGAGCTGCCAGCTCCTGGCCTGCCCTATGGATCTTGGACTCTTACATGTCCATGGTTGCCCAGCCAGCCTCTCTTGAGACCTTCATTGGAGCTTCCATCTTGCAGCCTGCCCTACAGACATTGAACTCTATATCCCCATGATTACACGAGACACTTTTATAAATTTTATATTTACAGGTATCCCCTGCTGATTCTGTTTCTCTAGAGAACCCTATCTAATGCAAATGCCAAATGATATAATACATGAAAAGAATTTAAAAAGTATCTTAATGTATGTTTGCAAACACATATATATGGCTTTATTTTCAACAACACAACCGTTCCTTAATGTAACAAACATGCTTCTATTTTCAGCAGTGGTCAAATATTATCAGGAGAAAGGATAATTATGAGTAGGAAAGCAGTCATTAAGAAAAATGATATTCAAGTTTATTGCAGAGGGTAGATCTATTTGCAAGATATTTTAAATGTAAGGATTATTCTAATAAAATGATTTAAATTTTTGGTTTAATTTATTGCAATAATTCATTAAATTAAGATAAAAGGAAAAAAGATTTCCTTTTTAGTACATTAAATGTATATTTGATAAAAATTCTCCACTAATCCTAAAGCTCCTGGAAAAGATGTAAGAAGTAAAACATTATCATAATTATAATTATAATTAAATCATAAAACTGTAGTTACTATCACATTTAATAGAGAAAGTTTAGAAACATCTCAATTAATACTAGGGAGGATAAGGATTTCTATTATCATAATTATTAAGAGTTAGTAAATGTCTAAAATAGGAATCTTTGTAGGGTGAGGATCAAGACACTAGGAGAGAGAAACCAAGTCCAATAATATTTAGGAAAATAATAGTAGGCTTAAATATAAGCAAGGCAAAAGCAATTTTTTTATTATCTTAAAGATACTAATACATACTACCCTCAAGTTAATTTATAAACATGATGCAATTATAATCAAATTAATTTTTTTGGAAAATGGTGTAATTTACATAATAATTTACATAATTTGCAGTAATTTGAAGAATTTAGGTAAAATAACATGTTGGATATTATTATATATTAACTATGTATTATAAATATTTATATATAATTACTCTGCTTATATAAATATATCATAATTATATGTTAAAACAACTGCACACAATTATATATTAACATATATATATAATAGATTAAAAAATAATGGAGGGACCTTATTGTTTAGGCAAAAAATACACTACCATGTATTAAGGCATATTAAATCTGTAATAATCTTAACAGTATGGAGCAGGCAGCAAAAATACCTCTATTAGTGATGCATAATGAAAAATTGGAGAAAAAAAACCAAGTTGAGAAGGAATATTTCAAGGATTTAATTTTTGCCTGTTAGCTGCTAACTCATATCTGAACAGAATTTTAGTGGATTTCATTTTAGGCCAAATTGTCCTGTTATATATTTTCAGCATATTACACAATTTTTTTTCATAATTGACCACAATTTGGGAAAATCTATTTATTTCACTGTGCATTATTTGCCTCCCTCACTAGACCATATGGTATAAGAGCAGAGAACCCACCTCTGCCTACTCACTACTGGGTTCCAAGCACATAACATAGTATTTTGAGTACAGTAAATGCTCATTATTTTGAATAAATAGGGAAAGGAAAAAGATTCATTAATGAAACACTGTAATCAGTTATATGGGGGAAAAGTTGAGACTACTTTGTAGACTCTGTATTTCATATACTAAATTTAATTATAGATTGATTAAAGGGCTCAGTATTTTAAAAAGCAAGAAATGTTCTTGATGAACATTAACATAGCTTTTAAGATTCAGAAAGTGTTTCTTAGTATAGGAGATGGAAGGAAGGAAGGAAGGA
This sequence comes from Myrmecophaga tridactyla, assembly GCA_004026745.1. Taxonomy (NCBI): domain Eukaryota; kingdom Metazoa; phylum Chordata; class Mammalia; order Pilosa; family Myrmecophagidae; genus Myrmecophaga; species Myrmecophaga tridactyla. Next base: position 39,928 of record PVIY010007776.1, on the reverse strand, counting down.
AGAAATGAGAGGAGGAAAGAAGAAATGAAAGAAGGAAAGAAAGAGGAAGAAAGAGAAATATACACTTCTATAGGTTTAAAAGCATCATCAATAAAATTATAATGTATAAATTAAAATGGGAAGCTTTGCAATAAATAATAGCATATTGACATCTTTTAAAATAAAATATTTCTATAAATCAGTTTAAAAAAGAAACAACAACAAAAACTCAAAATACTCGATGAAAGGACACCAAAGTGTATGAATGATTAGAAATGGAAGAAATGTGAATAAATGGCAAATATAAAAGTAGTTATTATGCTAATGACCAAAACACTCACATAAAAGCATAGACATCTGTTTTTAAATAATCACCTAGGCAAAATGAAAAATACACAAAATGTAATGAATATATATAGTATATAATAGATATAATATACAATTACATACTGAAATATGTTAATATATAGTTCTCAATGTTAGTACAGAAAAAAATCAGCACTCTTGCAACACTGCTGGGAGTCAAATTGTCAAAAACTTTTGATGTATATTTATTGTTCAACAGTTATTTTTTGCGCTCTTCATCTTAGACACTACAGATAAAGTAAAAATGAAACATCCAAGGATCAAAACCCTTTTCCACACAAAATCACAATGACAAAAAACAAGCTAATGTAAAAATATTATGCAAATGAAATGGAGAAATATTTAAATCAGCAAAGGTAATTAATTATAGTAATTAATGCTAACATAGCACTTATGGTATCCTGACACTATTCTAAATCTTTGTATATTTTACCTCATTTAATTCTCACAAGCTGCACTTGATGCAGTTACTATTACTATTCCTGTTTTAATGATGATGAAAACAAAACACAGAGATATGATGTGAATCAACTAAGTTCTGAAATCCCATAAAGGCAGAGCCAAAATCTGGAGCTGGACAATCTGGTTCCGTCATTCTTGCACTTCACCACCATAGAAATGTCAGGGGCTGAGGGAGTAGAACAAAGAGATACATGAGTCAACGAGAGCAAAGGCCTAAGGCTGGCATGTGGCTAGAGTGTTTGAAGCTGGTGTGGATAAAAGGAATGAGGGGCATGGTGGGTTTAGGGTGGAAAACTAACAAGGACCAGTTCATGTTGGGGCTTGTGGTCCTGTGCAAGGACTTTGGATTTGACTTTGGGTGAAATGGGGAGCTTTTCTAGGATTCTGTGCTGAGGAGTGCTGTCCCCTAATTTACTTTTTAAAAGGATCACTGTAGGTACTGTAGGAGGCAGAATAAAAACAGGAAAGCAATTGGAAGTAAATTTACATTCGAAAGAATGGTGAAAAAGACTGTGGGGGTGGGGGTGTGGGGGTGTCAGAGGGGGGAGTGGGGGGTGGGGGTGGGGGGATGGGGCTTGGGGAGGCAGGGAGGGGACAATGTAGTGGATAAAAAGTGGTCAAAAACAATGAATTAATCTAGACAAAATATGAATAAGAAAATTTATGAAAGCATTATCTTAATACCTAGAGAAAATTTTTTAAATGTCATAATATGGACTGCATTTATACATGCATAATATTAAAAGGCATGCTTTGGGAAGAATCTTAAATAGTATGCAAAACCCTGATATTCTTCTGGGGAAAGACATACACTCTGAGTCTAATTTTAATAAAACATAAAAAGATGTGAAAAAAAGATGAGGCAATTGCACCCAAACTTAAACAGTAATTCTCTATAATGGTTGTTTTATACAATATCTTTAATTTTTTCTGAATATCAAATTTTATCCAGCAACAGATATAAAACACTATTTATATTCTAGAAAAGTAGTTTTTACAAAGAACAGATATATAAAAATGCCCTATGCCTTCTAAGATTTTTTTTAAACTCCAAAGTCTTTAATTTATACAGAAGTTAGTGGATTTTAATGAATTATTTAAATTTATAAAACAATATTTAAAAATTCTAGTTAATTGTAAATTAATAAGGAAGTGTCGATTTATTCAATCAATAATACCAGGGTTACTCCTTAGCTATTGGAGTCAAATATCCAATTAGATCCTTGCCTCGGGTCATACAACAAATTGATGTAATATTACTTTAAAAAGCTAAATGTCAAAAAACTAAAATTAAATTTTATTAGGATGCAAATTAAGAGCACTTCTTATTGCCTTCATTTCCACACTTAGTAAAGAAAATATAAATAGGTTTATCTGCTTAAAAAGGTAAAACTTCTATGTATAAAGCAAACTCTGTTAGGAGAAGGTCAAATAAATGCCAGACTTTCTCACAACGAAGTACACTGGCAATGGAAGGGACAAATGATAATACATTAGAAATGGTTATGACATTTACATTGTTTCCCATCTGTTTTTGCTTTGCTTTGTTTTGTTTATATAAATAGGATCACACATATATAAACAAAGATTGTGATTCCATAGTGACATCTAGTTCAGATATTACCTCATGTTACCTTTGTCTTTATAGATTAATTTTAAATTTTTTTTAGAATTTCTGAATGATAGTTGGGCTTTGGAGGGCCAGTGATTCCTGAGGTCAGTGATTCCTGATATGTCAGGGATCATAAAGAATTAACTCTCAAAAGAAGAGCGAATAGAGCCTGCATAATATACACATATCCTCACTATCTGAGAAAAACATTTGAAAGGAGACCCCTGCAAAAACTTGTAGTGGAAAATTTTTTCTGTAACCAGGTAAATTGACAGGTTCTATGGGTCATTTCCAATTGCTCATCAAGTTATCTACAACTTTTGACATCAAAAAGAAAATTAATGACCCTGTGTGATATTACTCCAAATAAATGAGGCTGACATCTACAAATAGGAATTAATTCACCCTTCTAACTCTCCCAAAATAGCTCCTTAAATTTTTCTCTCAGGGCTAGGCTTTCTTTGGAAAGAGAAAATATATTTTTATTATTGACAAAATTTAAAGAATCAGTTCTTTCTATGGAAGAACACTTGCATGTGAAAGAGCTGCCTTTCTCTTAAGAGAAAAAAAGGGTGTTTTAAAAGAAAATTGTGTATCAAGGAAGACATACCTAGGCAAAAGTAGTACACAAAAGCAGGACACCCTCTTTCCAAAATTTTAAATTGAAGGGGATATATGAATATTTTATTTTTCTCTTTCTTTGTAGAAGGAAGGGAAAATTAGTTTGATTTTAGTGACTGTGCAAAGAAAACCCAATACCAAAGCTCTCATTAATTATCTCTAAAACTCCGAAGTGATGTTTATAACTTTTGGAAGACTTAAGTTGGAGCATAAGTCAGTATGTCTGGAAGTAAACAAATTGCTGGCCAAGTTAGTACTCTATCATTCATAATTTTATTTCACACTAAGAATTGTGAGCTGCATTACAGATAGCTGTGCTAGGACTCCAATTAAGGAAGACAAGTTCATTCAAGCTCCATTCTAACAAGCCTCTCACACACTGGACTTTGGTTCCACAAGGGAAAAAATAAAGAAAAGGGGAGAAAATTGTCTTGCCATATTTTACTTATATATGTATACATATTTGTAAATATATTTGTGGATGTCAATATATATATATATATTTATCCATCTATCTAATCTATCTACAGTTTGCTTGTTTGTTTGTGTTTGAGACTCTACCCAATGTTAAGGCTTGACAATAGAAGTAGAAAAGATAGCATCATACTGTCAATTAAAAATTTTTAACTCTCAGAGTTTGTTCAAAAATATATATATTTTTCTTAAAAAGTAATGTTGCTTTATTTAAATATCCCAATGGTTAAGCTAATTAGGATATCATTTTTGGTGGTCCTAAGTTTATTGTTTGTTTTCTTAAATAAAAAATATGGGAAAAAATAATGTCACTAAGAGAAACTTTTGTAGAGACTTATATAGAGCCCAGGGCACTCCCTAGAGTTTTCAGGAATACTATTGGTTGGGGCTTGTATACTGTGGTAGTCTGTAATATCTGGCTAAGACTTGCATAAGGGTAACCCCCAGAATGACCTCTCAACTCTATTTTAAATCTCTTAGCCATTGAAACTTTACTTGGTTCCACTTGTTTTCCACTATTTGGCCCAGAAGCCATGCTCAATAAAGTCAACTAATTCCTACTTGTAGATGTCCCTCAAGGGGACTTTGCAAATACTATTTTTTTTATTTTCTGCTGCAAATACTCTGGAATATATCCAAGTATTACATTAACCTGTATTGAATAATATCTAATTCCCTATTATAGGTTGCATGTAATTAGATTTCTTAAATAAACTGACAACACAGGTTAAATTAGATATTGTCCAACATAAAACTTAAATTTTGAACCAAATAATAATCTCTTCCTTTGATCTCATGCAGAAGTTGAAATTTTAACACACCAACAATTTCATTCTTTACCCTGATTCTGATTTAACTTTGACTTCAAAAGGTCCATATCACTCATATCTCTAATTGGAGGCTGATCTCTCTTTTAGCACCTTTAACAGTTGTGGTATGGAATAATGCTGAGTTTCAAAGCTGCAGAACTCTAACTCAGAATCTTATGTGTCATACAGATATCTAATGTTCCAAGTAACTACCAGACTATACACAGAGAGCACAGCATTTCTGAATTTAGAAACAATAGTTAAACCTCAGGAGTAGAAGTGACTGCTTTAAGAGCTTACAATTTAGAAAACTTCACAATAAACCCTATTAGGACATTCTGTATTCCTTAATCATTCATTGCCCAATCTCTGCCTACCTTCTATCACCTGATAACAGTCTATAGGTATACCTCTCTCTGCATGTCTTCTCCAGCACCTGTATACTTCTGCTCATTTTCTGAATAGTTTTATTCTCATGCCTATAATTCATCCTATGTGTACAATCAGTGGTTACCAATATGATCACATATTCATGCATTCACCACCACAATCTATATATGAGTACACTTCCATTTCTTCCAGAAAGAAAAAAGAAGAGAAAAGAGAAAAAAAAGCAGAAAGAAAAGGAAAAAAAAAGAGAAACAACAACAACAGGAATCCCATAATCCTCCATGACATCCCCCTCCCATTCACATTTAGCTTTGGCTTATTGCCTTTGATACAATTAATGAAAGAACACTACAATGTTACTGTTAACCACAGAACTTCATTTGTGATAACTGTATTTTTACCTTATACCATCCCATTTCAACATCTTTCAATGGTGACATTCAATTTTTTCCTCCAAGTAAAAATTTTCCTATATTTGCACATTTAATAACCGTCATTGTCCACCTAGGATTCGCTATGTCATACAGCCCCAAATTTGATCCTCTTTGCTTCTGGTGTCATATATGAGCCTAACCTTCTTCTTTCAACCATTCACACATTAAGATTTGTTCATTATAGTTACAATATTGTGCAACCATCACATACCATTGTATTATCCATTTCTGGGTCTCTACAATCAATCCTGTTGAACATTCTGTACTCCTTCAGCATCAAGTGCCCAGCTTTATCCTCTTTCAATTTCCTGATAACCTGTGTACTCAGTTTTAACTCTCAGAGTTTGCTCATTCCCAGTCATTAATATTAGTGAGACCATATAGCATTTGTCCTATTTTGTCTGGCTTATTTTGCTCAACATAATTTCCTCGAGGTTCATGCACATTGTTATATGCTTCATGACTTTATTTTGTCATACAGATGCATAATATCATATCATATGTGCATCCCAGTTTTTTTAAGCCACTCTTCTATTGATAGGTGTATCAGTTTGTTAAACTGTCAGAATGCAATATACCAGAAATGGAACAGCTTTTATAAAGGAAATTTAATAAGTTACAAGTTCACAGTTCTAACTTATAAAAATGTCCAAACTAAAGCATCCAGTAAAATATACCTTAATTCAGGAAAGGCCAGTGGGTCTGGAACACCTCTGTCAGTTAGAAACACACATGGCTGACATCTGCTGGAGTTTATGACTTCTGGTTTAAAACAGCTTCCCTGGGGGCTTTTTCTTTCTTCATTGCCAAAGATCTCTGCCTGTGTGTGCTCTCTCACTTCTGCTCTCCAAGCATATGCATCATCTCTGCTCAACTCTCTCCAAAATGCTCCTTTTAAAGGACTCAAACTAATCAAGACCTTCCGGGAATGGGTGGAGTTACATCTCCTTCTAATCAAAAGGTCACACCCACAATTAGGAATGCCACATCTTCCTGAAGATAATCTAATAGAAAGGTAACACTCAGAGTTGGGTGTGCCATGTGTCTGTGGAGATAATCTAATAAAAAATTTCTGCCCTTTAGTATTGAATCAAGATTAAAAGAAACAGCTGTATCTAAAAGATAAGCTCAGGATTAGAATATGTTTTTTCTGGTGTACAAAATCATTTAAAAACAGGACAATGGACATTTGGGCTGTTTCCATCTCTTAACAATCATGATTAATGTCAATATAAACATTGATGTGGAAATGTCCAATTGTGTCCCTGCTTTCTGTTCCTCTGAGTATATACCTCATAATGGGATTGCAGAATCATAGAGCATTCTATACTTAGCAGCTTTCAGAATGAACTAATGTACCTATTTCTCCACATCCTCTCCAGGTGGCATGATACTGGCATAAAGATAGATGTACTGACCAAAGGGATTGAGCTGAGTGTAGAGAGGTGGAGCCCTCATATATGGCCAATTGATCATTATAGTTTTCGGTATTTTTTTTGGATGATGTCCATTCTGGTAGGTGTTAGTAGATATCTCATTTTGCTTCTGATTTGATTTCCCTAGTCATTGGTGAAGTCGAGCATCTTTTCATATGTTTTTGAGCCATTTGCATTTCCTCTCTGGAAAAGTGTCTATCCATGCATTTTGCCTATTTCTTAATAGAGTTGTCTTTTTGTTGTTAAGTTGTAGTATCTCTTTATATATTCTGGACATTAAACCATTAGCTGATATATGGTTTCCAAATACTATGTCCCACTTCATAAGTTGCCTTTTTACTTTCCTGAGAAAGTCCTTTGATGCAAAAAAGTAGTCAATTTTGAGTATCTATTTTTCTTTCATCACCTACACTTTAGGTGTAAAATCGTGGAAGCCATTGCTTATCAAAAGTTTCTTAAGATATTTCCCTACATTTTCTTCTAAACATTTTATGGTCTTAGCTCTGATGTATAGGTTTTAATCAATATTGAGTTTATTTTTGCATAAGGTGTGAAATAGGGATCCTTTTTCATTCTTTTGGATATGGAAATCAAGTTCTCCAAGAATCAAGTGTTAATGAGGTTGCTCTGTCCCAGTTGAGCTGAACTGACCACCTTATCAAAGATAATTGTCCATATATAAGAGTGTCCCCCTCTGAACCCTGAGTTCAATCCCATTGGTCAGTACATCTGTCTTTTTGTCAGTATTATGCTGTATTGAGCACTGTAGCTTTGTAATATGCTTTGAAATCAGGTATTGTGAAAGTTCCCTCTTTGTTTTTCTTTCTCAAGATATTTTTAAACATATGGGTGCCCTGCCCTTCCAAATAAATTTGGTTGTTTTTTTTATTTCTGCAAAGTAAGTTGTTGGGAATTTAATTAGTATTACATTGAATCTATAAATCAATAAGGATAGAATTGGCATCCAAATTATTTTTTGCTTTCCAATCCATAATATGGTATGTCCTTCCATTTATTTAGGTCTTTCTTGTTTTCTTTTAGCAGTGGTTGGTAGTTTTTTGCGTATAGGTATTTTATATTCCAGAGTAAATTTACTCCTAGATATTTGATTCATTTGGTTGCTATTGTAAATGGAATTTTTTTCTTGATTTCCTCCTCAGATTGCTCATTGCTTCATATAGAATCTACTGATTTTTGCTTGTTGATCTTGTATCCTGCCACTTTTCTGTACTCGTTTATTAGCTCTAGAAGCTTCACTGTACATTTACCAGTATTTTCTACATATAGGATCACGGCATCTTCAAACAGTGAAAGTTTTATTTCTTCCTTTCCAACTTGGATACCTTCTATTTCTTTGTCTTGCTGACTGCCCTAGCTCAGACTTCCAGCACAATGTTGAATAATAATGATGGCAGTGGGCAGCCTTCTGATCTTACAGGGAAAACTTTCAGTCTATCCCCATTGAGCATGATGTTAGCTGTGAGTTTTTCATGTATTCCCTTTATCATATTGAGGATGTTTCCTTCTATTCCTTCTATTCCTATCCTTTGAAGTGTTTCCATCAAGAATGACCATTGAAATTTGTCAAATGCCTTTTTTGCATCAATTGAGATGATCATGTGACTTTTCTACTTTGACTTATTGATATGGTGTATTGTATTAATTGATTTTTTTGTTGTTGAGCCAGTCTTGAATACCTGAGATAAACCCCAAAGGATCCTGGTGTGTAATTATTTTAATGTGATGCTGGATTTGATTTGCAAGTATTTTGTTGAGGATTTTTGCAGCAATACTCATTAAAGAGATTACTCTGCAATTTTCTTCACTTGGAGTATCTTTGCCTGGTTTTGGTATCAAAGTGTTACTAGATTCATAAAATGAGTCCGGTGATTTTCCATCCTCTTCAATTTTTTGAAGAGTTTGAGCAGAATTGCTACAAGTTCTTTCTTGAATACTTAACAGAATTCACATGTAAAGAGACCTGGTACTAGACTTTTATTTATGGCAAATTTTTCTACACTCAATCAATATTTCTACTTATGATCAGCTTGTTCAGGTATTCTATTTTATTTAGATTCAATGCTGGTTGTTCATGCTTATCTAAGAAGGTGCTTATTTCATGTAAGGTATCTAGTTTATTAGCATATATTTGTTCATAGTATCCACTCATAAACATTTTTTATTTCTACCAAGGAAGAGTTATGTCCGCTTTTCAATTTCTGATTTATTTTCATCCTTTCTCTTTTTTCTTTCTCAACCTTGCTAAGGGTCCTTTGATTTTACCGATTTTCTCAAAAAAAAAAAAACTGCTGGTGTTATTGATTTTCTGCATTGCTTTCATGTACTCAGTTTCATTTATTTCTGTTCTTATTTTTGTTCTTTTCTTCCATTTATTTTGGGGATTGTTTGCTTTCTTTCTCTAGTTCCTCTAAGTGAGCAGTTAGTTCCTCAATTTTTGCCCTTTCTTCTTTTTTTAAGAACTTAGGGCAATAAATTTCCCTCACCAGACTCCCTTTGCTGCTTTCTATAAATTTTGATATGCTGTATCTGCATTTTCATTTGCCTTGAGATAATTACTGATTTCTATTGTAATTTCCTCCTTGACCCGCTGGTTGTTTAAAAGTGTGATTTGGCCTCCATATGTTGGTGAAGTTTCCAGCTTTCTGCCTCTTACTGTTTTCCAACTTCATTCCATTATGATTTTAAAAAGTGCTCTGTAGAATTTCAATCTTTAAAATGTACTGAGACTTGATTTGTAACCCAAAATTAGGTCTACAGTGGAAAATGATCACCAGAGCACTTGAGAAAATTGTTTATCTTGGTGTTGGTCCAATGTTCTGTAAATTTCTGTTAAGTCCAGTTCATTTATTATATTATTCTAGATATTTATTTCCTATTTATACTCTGCTTCAGTTTGTTAAAGCTGCCTGAATGCAATATACCAGAAGCAGAATGGCTTTTAAAAGGGAATTTATTAAGTTGAAAGTTTATAGTTCCAAGGTCATGAAAATGCCCAAATTAAGGCCCCAACAAGAGGTTACCGTCATTCAAGAAAGGCTGAATGCCATCTGGAACATCTCTGTCAGCTGGGAAGGCAAGTGGCTGGTGTCTGCTGGGATCTCTGGCTTCTGAACACCTCTGTCAGCTCGGAAGGCACATGGTGACATCTGCTAGCTTTCTCTCCTGGATTTTTCAGTGACTTCACTCGGGGCATTTCTTTAATCTTCAAAGATCTCTGGTTGTGTGGGATTTGTTTGCCCTGAATTCCAAAATGGTACCCTCTTAAAGGGCTACAGTAAGCAACCCCACCTTGAATGGTTTGAAACACATTTCTATGGAAACCACCTAATCAAAAATAACCACCCACAGTTGGGTGGGCCACATCTCCATGGAAACAATAAAACAAAATCCCACACAGCACTATTGAATGAAGATTAAATAACATGTTTTTTCTGTCTAGATTTTCTATCTATTGGTAAGAGTGGTGTATTCAAGTCTCCAACTATCACTATAGAAGTTTCTACTTCTCCCTTAAGTAATGTCAATGTTTATCTTATTTACTGTGGGGCACCTCAGCTCAGCGAATAAATATTTATGATTTCTTTGTCTTCTTTTTTTTTTTTTACATGGGCAGGCACCGGGAATCGAACCCGGGGTCCGCTGGCATGACAGGCAAGCGTTCTTGCCTCTGAGCCACCATGGCCCTCCCTTCTTTGTCTTCTTGATGTATTGTCCCTTTTATTAATACATAGTAATTCTTTGTCTTTTTTTAATTGTATTAGATTTGAAGTCTAATTTGGATGATATTAGAATAGCCACCCCTACTAATTTTTGTCTGTTGTTTGCAAAACTATATTTCTCCAACCCTTCATTTTCAACCTGATTTTGACCTTGGGTCTTAAGTGAGTCTCTTTTAGACAGCATATAGATGGATCCTGTTAATTTTTAATTCATTTTGCCAATCTGTTTCTTTTGATTGTGAAGTTTAACCCTTTAATATTTCATTTTATTACTGCAAAGGGTGTACTTTCTTCAATGATTTTTTCTTTTATATCTATATGTCATCTCATTTTTTCTCACTTTCTAACCTATTTGTTACCCTAATGCTAATCTTCATTTCTACACTCTTCTACAAACCTCTCCCTGTCTTTTCATTCTCTTTAGTATTTCTTGTAGAGCAGGTAGTTTCTTTGCAAATTCTCTCAGTGTCTGTTTATCTGTAAATATTTCAAAATCTCCCTCATTTTTAAAGGACAGTTTTACTAAGCATAGAATTCCTGATTGGTAGTTTTTCTTTTTCAGTATCTTAAATATATCATACCACTGCCTTCTCACCTCCATGGTTTGGCCGTGAGATCAACACTTAGTCTTAGCATGCTTCCCTTGCATGTGATAGATTGTTTTCTCTTGCTGGTTTCAGAATTCCTTTTGTCTTTGACATTTAACAATCTGAGTAGTGAGTGTTTGTGATAGGTCTATTTGGATCTATTCTATTTGGGATATGCCACACTTTTTGGATGTGTAGTTTTATGTCTTTCATAAGAAAATGGAAATTTTCAGTAATTATTGCCTCCATTGTTCTTTCTGCCCCTTTCCCATCTTTTCTCCTTCTGGGACTTCCGTAATATATATATTCATGTGCTTCATGCTGTTATTATGAGACTATGCTCAATGCTCAATTTTTTTCCATTTTTTTCCTTATTTGTTCTTTTGTGGGTAAGGTTTTAGATGTTTGAATTAGTTCACTGATCCTTTTCTCTGCCTCTTCAAATCTGCAGTTGTATGGTTCCATTGTGTTTTTCATCTCTTCTATGGTGTCGTTCATTCCTATAGGATCTGCCAGTTCAATTTTCAAGCTTTTGGGTTCCTCTGTATGGACAGCTTATATATTCTTTATATCCTTCCTCTCCTTTGTCATATTTTCCTTCAACTCATTAATTTGATTCAGAAAATTTCTCTGAACATCCTTAATCAGTTATTTCAACTCCTGTATCTTAGTTGAGGTGTTAGTTTGCCCCTTGATTTGTCCATAATTTTGTTCTTCCTGGCTTGAGAGATGATTTTTGGCTGTTGTTTAGCATCTGATTTTCTTACTCAGTTTATTCTGGAGGTTGTTTTCTCTTTTTTGCCTATGGTTTTCTTGTGCTTTTTTTTTCCTCTAATTGCTCATCTTTCTCACAAGCCAATTGTCAGATTGGCTCTGTCCCCAGTACCCCCCAAAACTGGGCTCCCACCTCAGGCTGCCTCAGAGATATTGGGTAAGCACTGTGCACAATAGCTCTGTTTTTTCATCTGCTCACAAGAGCTTTGTTTGTTTTAGGGCTCTGTATTAACAATTGCATCATCCATATTTCTCAGCCAAAACAGATGTAGGTTCCTGTGAAGGGGATCTAGACCAGATCCAGTGGTCCTGAGATAAGTTCTGTAAAGTCTCTGAAAATCCTTTCAATTCTCTTTCACTTTCCTGTCTTTCTAGAAGTGGGTGCTGTTTGGTAATTTAATTGTCCTCAGAAAATGTTTACCTTTTTGTGTCCAGGCTGTGTCTGACTGAGCAGATTTGAAACTGTGAGGCTACTGTTCCCTCACTTTGCCAGGAGAACGAGTGAGGGGAATGTGAAAAAAAATAGTCAGTTTGAGACAGAATTTTCCTTCCAGAATTTTTTTTTCTTTTTTTGGCTCAGGAATTGTAAGGTCCTTCTCCAGTCTATATATTCCTCCAGAGTTCCAAATAATTCAAAATAGCCTTTTTTTCTCATTGAATCTCTCTGGCGAGAGACTTTCAGTAGCTGTTTATGTCACCATATTGATCAAGTCACCCCAAAGATGTTTAATTCTTGAATAGTAATTTTTGGTTTTCTTGTTGAAAATATTCTGTGTCTTTAAAGCGGAATTCATGTTATTTTTCACTGAAAATTAATCAGATGTTGTTGAAAAAACTAACTCTGATTATAAATTTTGGGAGTAATTCACATGGAATATTATCAGTTCCTTTAACTTAGAAAAACAACTCTTTTTCAAACATATATATTGGTGTGCACAGGTAGTTCAGTGGTAGAAGGCTCATCTTCCATGTGGGAGACCTGGGTTTGACTCCCAGGCCATGCACCCCACCCCACCCACCACCCCAAAAAATATATATGTTATTACTGCTCACAAATTTATACTTATATTTTTAGAAAGTAGTATTTGAAAATGAAATAGTCACCAACTTATTCAAAGTGTTCCTGAGTTCACAAGTAGACATATGTGACTGTTCAGTTTATTTTCTCCATTGAGTATTATGCTTAACTTTTAATTTAACATAATATATTTTAGCAAAGTTAGTATTTGTAGACTAATATTTTGTTTCTCCAAGGTGAAACAAGGTAGTAGGGAGTAGAAAATTGTCTTCTTATCCTTATTCAATATAATTTAATATTTTCTGAATGTGAAAAATTAAATACCTTTACAAACATATGCAAGCTTGTTTTATTTTTCTTTGATTTTATCATTAGTACGTAACCTTCAATTGACATGCTTTTATTAGCCCTTTTGATTTAGCCCTACATAAATATGAATAACCATGGTGAAGAGTTTGAAAAGGGAAGTATTTGTGTGTTCAGAAATCTTTCTGCACTGAACAATATCCGATCACAAGTCAAAATACATACAATGCATCTGATTACAATTCTGTGGCCTCAATAGTTTATCTCTAGCCCCACCTTCTTTTTTTCTCAGCAGATAAGAGGCTGGAATGAATATTTGCAGGAACTAGCTCAAGGATTACAGAATTAATGCTTTATAACTTTTCTGTTCTTAGAGAGATTAAAATCATTCTCTTTCTGCTTATTTCAGCTCTAAGCATTCTGACTTTGGTGCTGAACTTTGGGAAAATTTCATTAATTTCTTTTGGATTCTTTACTTCATATACTATTACACTTTCTCCTCAGTAACCTGGTCTTTTTGGACCTTTGTTACAGCTCATTAATAGCCCCCAAGTTCCTAGAGACCCTCCTAACTGAACAAAGATCTTTATCTTTCAATACCTGTGCAACACAGCTGATTTCAGAGATGTTCTTCATTGCTGTAATGGTTTATGATTGTTCTGTGGTCATCTGCAATCCTCTTCTTTGCAGGATGGTAATGCCCCCCAAAATGTGTCTGCAGTTGGTAATGGGTCCCTACACATAAAGCTTTTCTCTTGCTTTGTTTCACACAGAAGCTTCTTTCCAATTGATCTATTGTGGCCTCAATATCATAAATCACTTCTACTGTGATCATATGCCCTGGATGGCCCTTCTGCTCAGATACCAACCTCAAATAGATCTTGACTTTTATCTTTGCTGGATTTGACATGATAAACTCTTTGGCTATTGTCCTTATACTGAAATTAAAACATCATAAGAGGATACTGTGAACAATTGTATGCTAGCAAATTAGACAATTTAGATGAAATAGACCATGTGCAACAAGCACACTAACAACCTACACTGACTTAAGGAAAAATAGAAGACCTCGACAAATCAATCACAAGCAATGAGATTGAATTTATCATCAAAAACCTCCCAACAAAGAAAATCCCAAGACCAGATGGCTCCATGGGTGAATTTTTCCAAGCCTTCCAAGAAGAATTGATACCAATCCTGCTCAAATGTTCCAACAAATAGAAGATGAGGGAACACAATCTAACTCATACTATGAAGCTAATATCACTTAAGACCAGAGCCTGCTAATGATATTATAAGAAAAGAAAACAAAGACCAATCTCTCCAAAGAATATAGATGCAAACATCCTCAACAAAATACTGGCAGATCAAATCCAATAGCATATTAAAAGAAGAATGCACCTTGACCAAGTGGGTTTTATTACAAGTATGCAAGGGGGTTCAGTGCAAGAAAATCAATTAATGCAATATACAACATTAACAAACCAAAACAGAAAAACCACATGGTTATCTCTATTAATGCAGAAAAAGCATTTGACAGGATCCAGCATCCTTTCTTGATAAAAACACTTCAAAAGAAAGGAATAGAAGGAAACTTCCTCAACATGATAAAGGACATATACATAAAACCTACAGCTAATATCATACCCAATGGCAAGAGTATGAAACTTCAGATGCACACTGTCACCATTGTTATTCAAAAGTGTGTTAGAATTTCTAGCCAGAGCAATTAGGCAAGAAAAAGAGATAAACAGCATCTAAATTGGAAAAGAAGAAGTAAAACTTTTACCATTTGCAGATGGCATGATCCTATATTAAGAAAATCCAGAAAAAAACTACAACAAAACTGTATGAGCAAATAAAAAAGCTCCACAAAGTGGCAGGATATACAAGATGAATATGCAAAATCTGTATGGGTTCTATTGTATTAAACTAGCCAAGGAAGTAATAAAGAAAAATATCTTTATAATAGTAACTAAAAGAATTATATATGTAAGAAGAAAGTAGATAATATAAATAATATATAAAATATTAGAATAAAAATCTAAAGATATAAAGAACCTGTACACACACAGCTACAAAATAGTGCTAACAAGCAATCTAGAAAGACCTGAATAAATGCAAGGACACCCCATGTACATGGATTAGAAAGCTAAATGTCATTAAGATGTCAATACTACCCAAATTCATCTACAAATTCAAAGCAATACCAATCAAAATTCCACTAGCCTCCTTTGCAGAAATGGAAGAGCTAATTTTTAAATTTATTTGGATAGGTAAGCAGCCCCAAATAGGCAAAAACATCTTGAAAAATAAGTTTGAAGTAAGAGGACTCATGCTTTCTGACTTTAAAGCACATTATAAAGCCATAGTCATCAAAATAGTATAATACTTGCATAAAGATAGACATATTGATCAAAGGAATCTAATTGAGAGTTCAGAGATAGACTCTCAGATTTATGGTCAATTGACTTTTGACATAGCACCAAAATCCACTAAACCGGGACAGAACAGTCTCTTGAATAAATGTTGGTGGGATAACTGGATATGCATATCCAAAATAATGAAAGAGGACCAGTATCTCACACCCTCCACAAATATGAATTCAAAATGGAAAAAAAAACCTGAATATAAAAGTCAGCACCATAAAACTCCTAGAAGAAAATTTATGCAAACTCCTTCAAGATCTAGTGATAAGAAGTAGATTCCTAGACCTTATGCCCCAAAGCACAAGAATAAATGAAAAAATAGATAAATGGGACCACTTCAAAACTGCATACTTCTGTGCTTCAAAGGACTTAGTCAAAAGGTTGAAAAGGCAGTTGATGTAATGTGAGAAAATATTTGGAAACCACACATCTGCTCAGGGCTTGATATCCCAGATATATGAAGAAATCCTACAATTCAGCAACAAAATGATGAACAGCCCAATTGAAAAATGGGCAAAAGACAAACAGACATTTTTCAAAAGAAGAAATGTAGATGACTAAAAGGCACATGATAAGATGCCCAGTCTCACTAACTATTAGGGAAATACAAATCAAAACCACAATGAGATATCCTCTCACACCCAAAAGGATGGCCACTATTAAACAAACAGTAAACTACAGTCATGGACAGGATGTGGTGAATTAAGAACTCATATTCACCAGTGGTGGGAATATAAAATGTGCAGCTGCTGGGGAAGAGAGTCTGGACATTCCTCAGGAAGCTGAGTATAAAGTTACCACACAAGAAGGCAATCCAGCTTCTCAGGATACACTCAGATGATTTAAAAGCAGGAATTCAAACAGGCATTTTGCACATCAATGTCCATAGGAACATTATCCACAGATGTCAAAAAGCATGTGACAAAATGGATGAACCCTGGAGAATACTTATAATATGTAAACTCATCGGCATAAAATATAGAACAGATCTAAAATGAGGCCAGAGAATGGGGAGCAATTCCTTATTATGCGCTGAATGTTTTAAATAGATTGTACTAAATTATATCAAAATGAATAGAAGTGATGTTAGCAGATTATTATGATAATTAATCATATTGAATAGTGGGTGAACATATGGAAAGGGGTAATTGTAGTCATTTATTTCACCATAAGGAAAGTTGGAGTTTAAAACATGGAAATGTATAAAGCAAATATTATGGTGGACCGTGACTGTGATTAAATAAACAAATATAAAAAATATTAAAAAGTTCCTTCATGAACTGGAACAAAGATAAGACACTATTATAAGGAGTTAATTATTGAGAGGTATAGAGGCAAACTTATCTATTGCAAACTATGGACAAGAGTTAACAGTGATAGTTTAATATTCTTTCATCAAGTAACAAACTTCACCAACACTATGGGTCAACAGTTAGGTAGGGGGATAAGAGGTATAGGAGTATTGGAGATTTACTTTTTTGTTCTTCTTTCTTCTCTAGAGTAACGAAGATATTCTAAAATTAATCATGAGATATCATGAGATCATGAGTTAATGTGAACCATTGATTTTATACTTTGGATAGGTTATATATAGTGTGAATATGTTACAACAAAGTTACAAAAAACAGGTGGCTCAGCAGGCAGAGTTCTCGCCTGCCATGCCTGAGATCCAGGTTTGATTCCCAGTGCCTGCCGATGCAAAAAAAAATTACAAAAAAGCTAATATTACTATTAAGAGGCTGGAATCAAGCAACATTTTCAAATAAAATTATTAGCCAAGGGTTTAATGGGACAACATGATATGGCCAAAGTTCAGAAGTTAAACATCAGAAAACATATACTCATTCATCCTGTGTGTATGACTGTTTTAATGAGGACTTTTAAAAGATATTCCACCTTCAAGTTCAGAAAAAAATACATCAGAATATACATGAACGAATAGAGTCAGGGTGGTAAAACAGATAATTAGAATGCAAATGTTGCTTCCTATCCAATGTCACATATTAAGGACAAATACTACTAAAATGATGTCAGTTTTAATAAAATAATTAAATATTTAGAACAGAGCATGCCAAGTCTGCACAGTCCATTCTTGAGGTAAGGCATAATGGTGTTTGAATCTATTAATATAAGCAAGAATTGCCCATAGAAAGTCATTTGTGAACAAGGACATTTATACTATTTTCCAATGTAACAAAATAACTATTGCAGTTTCACCACCCAAAGTTAGCCTTGATGATTGCTTTGTTGGCTGCCTCTTTCACATCCTTGTTCCTTAGACTGTAGATCATGGAATTCAGCATGGGAATCACTGTGGTATAAAACATGGCCACCATTTTCCCCTGCTCCACAGACTCCTCCATGGGCCACCTGAGATACATGAATATGAGGGTCCCATAAAACATGGTAACAGCTGTCAAGTGGGACCCGCAGGTGGAGAAGGCTTTCTTCCTCCCATCAGCAGAGCATATGTGCAGCACAGCTACTACAATGAGGGTGTAGGAGATGAGGATAACAGAAAGGGAATATGTGAAATTAATGCCAGCAATGACTATCATTGTGTATTCTTTGATGTGGACCACACCACAGGCAATTTTGATGAGAGGGGGATCTGCACAATAGAAGTGGTTGATTTCAAAATTCCCACAGAAGTACAAGCCATAGGTCCACAGTGTGCACATTAGACTAACGGAGAATCCATAGACATAAGGCACAGAGATGAGTCGAACACAGGCTGTCCTAGACATTTTGCTGCCATAAAGCAAAGGGCGGCAGATGGCCATGTAGTGATCAAAGGCCATCACTGTCAAGATGTAGACTTCCACACGGACGAGGGCAATGAAGAAGCAACATTGCACCAAACACCCCACATAGGAAATGGTTTTTGCCTCTGATAATAAGTTTTCCAGCATTTTTGGGGTGACATTGGATAAGGACCAGATATCTACAAATGAGAAATGACTCAAGAAAAAGTACATTGGGCTCTGAAGCTGGGGACTAATATTGATCAAAATGATCATACCAATGTTTCCTAACAGAGTGACAATGTAAACTAGTAGGAACACCACAAAAAAGAGAATCTGTAGCTCCTGGTGACTAGTCAACCCAGGAGAATAAATTCTGTCACATCTGTGAAATTTGGCATTTCCTTATCAGAGGCCCAGCCTGTTTTGCCTATGGAGAAAGACAAAACATGAAGAGGATTTTTGTTGTTGTTGAAACATTTAAGTCACATGCATCCTTACTCTAAATCAAATCATTTAGGAAACGATATAGAGTTTGCACATTTCTCAAGAGAGAGATAATATAGGCATAATTGGTTTTCTCCCTATGCACTATAAAGTTACAATTTATCTTTTTCCAGTATCTCAGCTGCAAAATATGTAGATAACATTCATTACAAATAAATATAGTATTAGAATTGGGCAATTATATCTTTCTAGATTATTACAGTAGACATACTTGAAATCAGAGAACACAAGCATGACCAAATTCCGACTGAGAGTTGCAAAACAAGACTCAAACTATTGCAATATGTTATTGGATGGAAAAGAAACTTGAGACACAGAGATGGTATAATATAAACCCAGATCAGCTAGCCAATTGTTAAGTCAGAAGACCTTTGATACTCAATTGAATATCTTTTCCATGTTATAGCTGCCTCTAATTATCACCAATAAAATGAAAAATTATATGACATTACCCATTTTTACATGCCTTAGAGAGTAAGCTTTCACTGTTCAACTTTTGTACAGTTGATGGGCCTATATGTTGGCCTTATAATCTAGTTCTTGACATGTTTGTCCTACATTATATCAAGATACTTTATCATATGCTTTCCAAATATTAGATTCAGCCTCATATTTTATTTTTGCTTCAAATTATTCTGATTTGATTGCTACCATGACAAGGGAGAGGTAAGATGGCTGTAACAGCATACCTCTGTTTTTATAATCTCAGAAAAGTAAACTACAACTGTATCAGTCACTTAGCATCACTATCAAAATGTAACAATAGATACATATTGAGGTAAAATATCACTGATGTGCTTTATTAATTGCAGTGGCTCATTTCAGATTCCATTGTTTCTCACAGAACCAGCCCTAACCATTCAAATCCTGATTTCAAGTTATCACAGGGAAAATATCCCCAAATAATACTTTGGTAGTTAGGTTCAGGTGTCAGCTTGGCTAGGTGAAGACACCTAGTTCTGTTGCTGCGGCCATGAGCCAATGGCATGTGAACCTCATCTGTCACTGATTACATTTGCAGTCGGCTAGGAGGCATGCCTGCTGCAATGAATGATATTTGATTTAATTGGCTGGTGCTTAAATGGAAGAAACCAGCCCAAGCAGCTCAGCATACCTCATCTCAGCACTTGCAGCTCAGACCAGGCCTTTGGAGATACAGAAAGGAATCACCCCAGGGAAATTTGTTGGAACCCAGAGGCCTGGAGAGAATGCCAGCAGAGACCATCCTGTGCCTTCCCGTGTAAGAAAGAACCTCAGTTTGAAAGTTAGCTGCCTTTCCTCTGAAGAAATATACATTTTTAACTAAATAAATCCCCTTTTATTAAAATCCAATCCATCTCTGGTGTGTTGCATTCTGGCAGCTAGCAAACTAGATCAAATACTTTTCCCAGTTGGCTTCTTAGAAGAGGCAAAAGTGTTATGAGTGTTTAAGGAAGAATCTGTATCATTAGGACCATCTTGGGAATTCAAGCTCTCCATAATAATAGTGTGTGAACACTTAGCACACACTAGTGTGCAAATCAGCCTTAGTTTATAATTGGTTTCATTAACTTATTCTACAAACATAAAGGACAACTAATAATATGCAGATGTATTTAGTAGATGGTATCTCAAACTATTGTAAATTCTTTAAATATGTGTGTGAAGAAGATACACAAGATTCCTGCTATCATCATAACACATTCTTATTGAACAGACATAAATAAAAGAAATATTTTAGGTAGTAGGGACAGTTGTGAGAAAAGTTTACCCTGCTAAGAAGATTGGGAATAACAGGGAGAAGGTAAAGAAAGTATCGCCAAAGAAGATTTTTCTGAGATTAATTTTTCAGTGAGTTGAAGTAGTCAGCTTTGTAAAAATTGGGTAAAGAAGGAGTTCAAGTTCAAAACCTCAGAAGAGGAACTGTTAGCTCGGCATATTCCAAATGCAGATTACTAGAAAGATTCTTCCTATATTAAAGAGTGAATAAACTTTATGATATTTCATGGTCCCTTCACTTAGTAGCAGTATATACATGGGAAGTTAATCTCTATGGACTATTTTGCTAACCTTAAAATGGTAAATAAGAGTAATTGACATATTATGTTTAAAATGAATTGGGTACATTACGTAATAAGCACTGAAGTTTCAATACCCATCTAAAGTTTCTTCTTATAAATTTTCATGAAATGAAAATAGAAAATAAATGCTCTATTTTGTTTCATGTGTGGAAATAGCCAGATGAGACCTATAGACATCAGAAATAGAGGTAAGCTCATAAACTTTCCTACTTAAAAACTCCTGACCTTCAAAGCATGAACCCATGATTCTCTAACAGAGAGCTTTACTTGTATTAATTGAACTACCATATTATTTTAAATACAAGATATTATATAAAAAGTCAAGCATCTTAGAAATATAGGCTAATATTACCTGCTGTAAAAGAAGATCAGTTTTCTAGCCCATTTTTCCAATTTTGTTTCAATATTCTTATGTGGAGTGTGAATATGTCTTCCTCTACAAATAATCATTAGTTATCTGGTAGTAGAGTTTACCTTATTCCTCTTGGGATTCCTTAAGCTAATGAGCTCACTTGTTATATATCTAAAATAGATCCTCAGAAATATTCACAAGTACGTGTTTTAAGGCCTCCTGAAATCAGCTTCATACAATATATTTAAGTTCCAATGTAAACATTGAAAAATTCTTCTAGTAGAAGTAGCAGCAGCTTTAAAACATTACTGACAGCTTTCTAAGCCCTCTGCATGCAAAGGTGATATGAAAGAGGCTCTATTACCATCTCCATTTCAGGAGCTGAAGTACTGAGAGATTCAGAGCCTCCCTGGGTCAGATAGGATTGATGGGATTGACATGCAAACCTGACTCCTGTATTATATTCTTAACCAACTCTTATGGATGCCTTCTAGATAATCTGTTCTATTATTTGATTTATTTCTTTTTAAAATTCAGTTTGATTGCCCTTCCAGACATAAGAAAGTTATTATTTTGGTAGTTCATCTTTGATGGACTAGCTGGGGGTTGCATGACTCTCTCCATGAAAGCTGACCTACAGATGTAGTAGTCCATTGCTTTTCCATTCCCTCCAAAGTAAGGTGATCTCAACAACATAGAATCAGATGACTAAGTGCTGTTTATTACATATTGCACATCATATTACCTATTTAGACCATTGGGAGGATGGAATATACAGTATGAAAATACAGACTCATCTGTATTAACATTTCAGGAATTTCTCATGGAGAAAAACTGAAGGAAAAATCACATCTCCAAGCCCGCATATGGCTCAATATCCACCACCATTGATACATATTTAAAAAGAACAATGTTAAAACCAATTTTCTGTAGCTGTGTAAGAAGAACAAGTGAGGAATGAATGAGTTCTATAAATCTCCATTATAATGAATACATTCTTACCTAGTTTTGAACATGATATGCATAAAAATAAAATGTACCAGAAATACAGCTTCACACATTAAAATATTGTGCTAGCAAATAAATCTAAGTTGAAAGTCTTCAACTTCTCTTTAAATACAGATTATAATAAAATGATTGGACTGTATTAATCTGAACTGCAATTAATTAAATTGGTTAGAATTGAATTAATCCTAATTGAAGAGTTCAGAATTTACAGACTTACCTTCAACAGAGGAGAACAGCCAATGAGTGATTTCTCAACATTTATAATAGTCTTGAATATTGGGACCATCTCCCTAAGGGACCATACATGTAATAATGAAAGAAATAATAATTAAAATTCTAGAAACATCTCAGTGACAGGATATAGAAAGAAGCATTCACTGGAAGAATAATTCTTATGAAATCAAGAAATCAAAATCTGCCTACCAGCTTCACATGGGTTCTGTCCTCTTTACGTCACACTTGGAAATCATGCATCTCAGAATATTTTTGGTTTCTAGCAAAATTATGATGAATCATTTTCTTTCCTTTGCTGCTATGCCCCTAATAAGTACCATTTTCAGGATAGATGATTATAGCAATGCATGTTCTTTGCATTGCTTGGTAATTTTCACAGATGACACCTGCCTCAATAGCAGGGCTCAAGTGGTGACAATATGGAAGAAAGAATTTAAGGAGAAGTCATTGGTGAAGTAGTAGATTGTAGTATAAAGAATTTCTCCCTCTGCATTCATAATTTATTGGATATAATAAGGTATAGCTTTTGAGATGAAACAACTCTGAAATCAAATCTTGACTCTACTGCCTTAACGATGTAACATATGACAAGTAACATGATTTTTAGCTTCAATTGTCTCACCCTGGACTAGAAAATTTCATTCTTACAGTGTCGTTTGGGGATAATTAAGAGATGACTCTCAGCCTGCTGTCAGCTGCAAATGAAGTGCTAAAACAAATGGAATTATTTGCATAAACTAAGCAGTTTACAAGTATTAACTCACCATCTATGTAGTCATCTATGTAGTGACTAATTTTATCTCCATTAGTAGATGACTAATATATCTCCATTTTGAAAAATAAAATGTGTGTTCTGTAAAGTAAATATGAAATTCAGTTTATTTGTTTATTTATTTATTTTTGAGACCTAGCATATACCTATCCTGGAGAATGACCCACGAGCACTAGAGAAGAATGCATGTTCTTCTATTTGGGGGTTGTATGTTCTATACATGTCTGTCTAATGAGTTTATAGTATCATTCAAATCTTCTGTTTCCTTATTGGTCTTCTGTCTAGATGTTATGCCCATTATTGAAAATGTTTATTGGGATTTCCTACTAGTAATAGACAACCTTTTATTCTCTCTTCCAATCTGTCAGTATTTGCTTCATACACTTTGGGGTCTGCCTAGTATTCATATCTATGTGTAGTTTTAATACTCCTTGTTGATTTGACTGACCCATTTATCAGCATATCATGTCCTTCTTTACCCCTTATAACAGTTTTAATTAGTTAAAGTCTATTTTGTCTGATATTTGCATGATAACATGGGTCTCTTTTGGTTATCATATTTTTTAAGCACTTTAATCCTCATGCCATATAATCCATCTATGTGTACCTCTATGGCCTTTGGTATAATCACAGAGCTGTGTTTTCATCACCACAGTTAATTTGAGAACATTTTCATTTGAGCTTAAGTTTTTAACCAAGTTTTCAAAGTGAACAAGAAAATAATTGACAACCTAAATTGTTCATTAACTCTAAACTATGTCCTGCCTCTGTTTGCTCTGGAAATCTATGGGAAGAATTGTGTTCAGGCAAAGCTTTTCTTTTCTTTTTTTTTTGCTTCACTCAGTGCCCACGTACTCTGAACTCCTGAGTTCCTTCCCATCATTTATGGAGGAAAGCCATTTTGTGATCTCATTTGCACTACAGAACTATACCTAATACCCACTGTGGCAAGAAAATCTAAATTTGAAAAGAAGAAAATATGTGAGTGTGTTTGAAAGAAAAAGAGAAACAGAGACAGAGTTAGAGAAAAAGACACAGAGGGAGAAGGGAGATAAATGTGCTCTATGGTTACATATATTGGTGATGGTTAAATATAATTAAGCTGATAGTTGTAAATATAATTATAAGAGTTCCACCAATTTTTAAAATATGCTTTGCAGAAGTATCCTGAATTTTTAGCAAATGACAAAAATCACTTTAAGCTCTGCCAAAGAATCTAATCTGATGGGCATTATAAAACAGAGAAATATTGGAGATCATGGACTGTAATCTGCAACACTGGATGTGACATAAGTGAGTGGTAGAGCATCACCCAGAAATTAATTTGAAGTTTTAAAACTCAAACAGCAACACTTATTAATCACTGGCCATGGCTTATTTATTCTACATGTAATAATAATTCTCCAAAAAGGTAAGCAGGATGTGTTTCATCTTTGAAAAACTGAAGTAATGAAGATAATCCAAACCCTTCTCCCAAATACTGCCAAGTTTTAAAAGCTTTATAATTATTATAATTTTTTTTATTTTAACATTTGTTCCCCCTATTATTTATTTTTATTACATATGTTGAACTCCTTTGTTGACAAGGTAGATAAAAGGAGCATCAGACACAAGGTTTTCACAATCATACAGTCACATTGTGAAAGCTGTATCATTATTCAATCATCATCAAGAAACATGGCTACTGGAACACAGCTGTACATTTTCAGGCAGTTCCCTCCAGCCTCTCCATTACATCTTGAATAACAAGGTGATATCTACTTAATGCATAAGAATAACCTCCAGGATAACCTCTTGACTCTGTTTGGACTCTCTCAGCCATTGACACTTTGTCTCATTTTGCTCTTCCCCCTTTTTCAATCCCTTGATGCTGAGTCTCAGCTCATTCTAGGATTTCTGTCCCATGTTGCCAGGAAGATCCACACCCCTGGGAGTCATGTCTCATGTAGACAGGGGGAGGGTGGTGAGTTTTCCTGTTGTGTTGGCTGGATTTTTTGAAGTATATTCATAATCAGTACCTATTTTGGTACATATACGTTTTCTAATAAATGGCAAGTAAACAGTTTTACTGACAAAATACGTTTAAGTCATCTGCGATGTAACATTAAATAAGTTAATCCTTAGGGTACTTACAGTTTGAATTTTTACAACTAAAGACAGTAATATTACAATTTCATCTAAATTAGCAATCCGTTTGCATATACAAATGGTTTTATAAAGGTTGCCCATGCTATCTTTGTGTTTTTGTGTGGAAATGAATACACATGTGTTTCTGGTTTCCCTTAAAGAAAACACATATTCGACAAAGGACAAAGAAGAATAATTCTTCTCACATAGAAACTATCTTGTTATATTTTTGCATCATTGAAGAGAAATATGTAATTACTTACATGTGTAATAAAAATGTGTGAATTGTATTTCACTAGCTATTTATCATCAGCTCCAAAACCAAAAATGGTTGCTCAATTGATTTACTGATCAGTTAGCCTGAGGACACATAGACTTTCAGGAAATATATTGTTGCCTCAGGTTGGTGGTTTATGAAATGAGGTACAAGAGATATCAGAATACATTAATATTATCATGATGGGAAATTAATGTTCACAACAAATAGCATCCCTTCACTAAATATTATATTTCTTTCAAATATAAAAATTAACCAAAGAAATTAGGCACCATATCTTAGTCCCAGAGGTGCACAATATTCAAAATAAATTTCAATTTAATCTGTTAAGTGGAGTCCATGAAGCCATGCTTTTATAATGACACACACATCTAATTCTATGTACTATTCTATCAGTCTACAAGCCAAAGCTAGTTTTGCTAAGGCAGGTGAGAAGTGTACTATTTGGCACCCTAAAGTTAAAATACAATAGTTACTATAGTCTGTAAAGGCAAACAATTACCAAGATGTTTATCTTATGAAACAGTAAAACAGGAAAAAATAATCAAATGTATGTTTTGCTGTTTTGAAAGTGAAATCTCTGAAGAGTTCTGACCTTCCTCACAATGAAAACAGAATTAAACAATTTCATCCCTATTAGTGAGACTAATAGTTTAAAATTGTGCTATGAAACAAAATGAAATATGTTTTTAATTTTCTGCACCATAAATTATTCTCCAGATAGACAAGTGAAAAACGATTTTTAAAATTCACTCACTGAATTTTTAAACAGGAAAAACTATCTTTTGATTTTAGCTAAGTATTTACACTTCTTTTTCATTAGGTATCTTTTTTTGTTAACTTTTTATTGTAATAGTATTTATTTAATTCAAATTTTCCCATCGTAGATGCTTTTAATTATATATATTAATCAATCCTCACTACTTATATCACCAGAAGTGGATCAATCTCCTGTTTTTTAATAACAGTTTTATTTAGATATAAATCACATATCTTATAATTTACCTGTTCAAGGTGTTTAATTTAATGTCATTTAGTCTCTTCAGATTTGTGCAGACATCATTACAATCAATTTTATAATGTTTTTATCACCTCGGCAAGAAAACCTTTGTCATTAACAGCTATTACCTTCTCCTCCCCAGGCCTCAAGCAATGTAAATCTCCTTCTGTCTCTTTGACTGCTTCTATTCTGGACATTTCATGTAAATGGATTCTTACCATATGTGTTTTTTTGTGACTCTTTCATTTACTGTTTCAAAGCTCATCCATATTACAGCATGTATCGATACTTCATTCCTTTTTATGGCTGAATAACACTGCATTATATGCGTGTGCCAAAATTGGTTTTTATCCATTCATCAGTTGATGGATATTTGGACTGTTTCCACTTTGGGGCTATTATGAATCTTGCTGTCATGAACATTCATGCATGTACCAGTTTCTGTTTGGAAATATGTTTAATTTTCTAGGAGAACTTCAATACCTAGGAGTGGAGTTCCTGGATCAGAAGTTAACTCTACATTTAGCTATGCCAGAAATTGCCAGATTATTTTCCACTGTGACTGAACTGTTTTACATTCTTCCAATGTATACAAGTTACAGTTTCCCACATGTTAACTAACATCTGTTACCATGTGTTTTTTTTTGCTATTTCTTTTACTTTTCTCATGCATTTCTTTATTTTGTACTTATCTACCCATACACTGGATAAAGGGAGGGTCACACACAAGGATTATACAATTACATGATTTTATGACAAAAGAAATGTAGTGTACAATCATTATCAAAGCCCAAATCTGCTGGATTACAATTTAACAATTTCAGGTTTTCCCTTCTGGCTATTCTAATGCACTACAAGCTAAAATGTAATACGTGCATGATGAGACAGTAGTCATAAGCATTTGTTAAATACTAATTTCTCAGTCACACCTCCATCTCTTCTTTGATCATTCCCTAACTCTTCAGCAGTATTTGGGCAATGATCAACTTAATTTCTTTGTGCTGGGCAGAGGTGCTGACTTTATTGGGTAGAGGAATAAAGCTGGTTGATGTTCTTGGAGACACTGGAGCCTCTGGTTTTCAGAGCTTATCTGACAAAGGATCGGTCTGTAAAACTTCTATGAAATCTTATATACAGCACAGGGTTCTTTAGGGTTTTTAGGAATAATGCTGGTTGGAGTTTGACATACTGTGACAATTTTCAATATCTAGCCAAAGCTTTAAATGTAACCTCTAGAATGGATCATCAATACAATTCTCACAGTTGCACATTAAAGTGAATTTATATTAGTGAGACTCTACACCAGGAATGGGTCAATCTACTATTTTTAATCCCAATTGAAATCTCTCTCTCTCTCTTTCAATACACAATTCTTCAGTGTAACTTTTCTATGCCTTGACATTAATAGGTTGCCCAAAAAGTATTCGTGAAACATATAAGACATGATTACTCATTTTTTTCAATAAAAATGTTTTGCTGATCACTTTGTTCATAGCTTCTCTCACATCCTTGTTCCTTAAACTGTAGATCATGGGGTTCAGCATGGGAATCACCGTGGTATAAAACATGGCCACCATTTTCCCCTGCTCCACAGACTCCTCCGTGGGCCATCTGAGATACATGAGTATTAGGGTCCCATAAAATATGGTAACAGCTGTCAAGTGGGACCCACAGGTGAAGAAGGCCTTCTTTCTCCCATGAGCAGAATGCATGTGCAGCACAGCTACTACAATGAGGGTGTAGGAGATGAGGATAACAGAAAGGGAATATGTGAAATTAATGCCAGCAATGACTATCATTGTGAATTTTTTGATGTGGATCCCGCCACAGGCAATCTTGGTGAGGGGAGGATCTGCACAATAGAAGTGGTTGATTTCAAAATTCCCACAGAAGTACAAGCCATAGGTCCACAGTGTGCACATTAGACTAACGGAGAACCCATAGACATAAGGCACAGAGATGAGTCGAACACAGGCTGTCCTAGACATTTTGCTGCCATAAAGCAAAGTGTGGCAGATGGCCATGTAGTGATCAAAGGCCATCACTGTCAAGATGTAGACTTCCACACGGACTAGGGCAATGAAGAAGCAACATTGCACCAAACACCCCACATAGGAAATGGTTTTTGCCACTGATAAGTTTTCCAGCATTTTTGGGGTGACATTGGATAAGGACCAGATATCTACAAATGAGAAATGACTCAAGAAAAAGTACATTGGGCTCTGAAGCTGGGGACTAATATTGATCAAAATGATCATACCAATGTTTCCTAACAGAGTGACAATGTAAACTAGTAGGAACACCACAAAAAAGAGAATCTGTGGCTCCTGGTGACTAGTCAACCCCAGGAGAATAAATTCTGCCACATCTGTGAAATTTGGCATTTCCTTATCAGAGGCCCAGCCAGTTTTGCCTACAGAGAAACTAAAAACATGAAGAGAATTTTTTTATTACTGAAATATTTGAGTCACACTTATCCTTATTCTAAATCAAATCATTTATGAAACAATGTAGAGTTTGTACAATGTTCAAGAGAGAAATAATATAGGCATAATTGTTTCCTTCAAT
Organism: Myrmecophaga tridactyla; assembly: GCA_004026745.1. Lineage (NCBI taxonomy): Eukaryota > Metazoa > Chordata > Mammalia > Pilosa > Myrmecophagidae > Myrmecophaga > Myrmecophaga tridactyla. The sequence continues at coordinate 10,842 of PVIY010007776.1, read as the reverse complement.
ATACCTTATAGACAGTTACAATTTATCTTTTTCCAGTTTCTTACCTGCAAAATTGGTAGATAACCTTCATTACTAATATGTATAGTTTTAGAGTCTAGTATAGTATATGGTATTAGAGTTAGGTCATTACATCTTTGTTAAATTATTATAGCAAGCATAACTTAAAATCAGAGTGCATAAACATGATGAAAGTACAACTGAGAGTTCTAAGACAAAGACTCAACCTATTCCAACATATCCTGTGACAGAAAAGAAACTTGAGACCCAGAAATGTTAAAATATAAACCCAGATCAGCTAGACAATTAGTAAGCAAGAGGTGCCCTTTGACACTTCATCAAACATTATTTTCATGTGTCATATTTGCCTCTCAATGTGAATGAAAGTTTAAGTATACATGAGATTACCCATTTTTACACACCTTGGAGAGTAAGACTCCCCATTATAATTTTCATGGACAATGGTCTTACATATTGGCCTTACAATCTAATTATTGAGGTATTTGTACAACAATTTACCAAGCTACTTTATCTTAAACTTTCCAAATATTAGATTCAGGCTCATATTTTATTTTATTTTACTACAAATTATTCTGGTGTGATTGAAACCATCTGCAAGGGTGATGTAAAAGGGAAGTAACAGCATAAATGCTTCCTGTTTTATTATCTCAGCAAAATAAGCCACGAGTGTATCAATCACTTAACATCACTATCAGAATGTAACAATAGATAAATATGGAGGTAAAATATCATTGATCTGCTTTATTCACTGCAGTGGCTCATTTCAGATTCCATTAATTTTCAGAACCAATAAATACCACCCCTAACCATTCAAATCACAGTTAAAAGTTACTACAAAAAAGTATCTCCAAACTATATGGTTTGCTTCTTACAAGAAACCAAAATGTGTCATGAGTACTCAAGGGTTTATCTCTAGGATTAGGACCATAACAGAAATTTAAGCTCTCCATAAAAATGGAGCTGAGTGAATAATACTCACTGATACACAAACAGGCCTGGTTTATAATTGGTTTCATTTACTTATCCTGTAAACATCAAGGACAACTAATGATATGTCAGATGTATTTATTACATGTTATCTCAAACTTTTCTAAATTTTGGAAATGTATAGGTGAACAAGATATGCAAGATTCCTGTTCTTATTATAATTCATTCTTATTGAAGAGCGATAAGTAAAATTATTTTAGGTAGTAAGAACATTCATGCCAAATGTTTAACATGTTAAAAAGATTGGGAATAAGGGGGAAGAAGATGCATAATGCATGGCCAAAGAAAATTGTCTGCAAGGAAGTGACTTTTAGGCTGATATGAAGTAGCCAGCTTTGTAAAAATTGGGGGAAAGAGGAACACAAGTTCAGTGGCTCAAAGAATTATAAGCTTGTCATGTTCCAAATGAGCATTGCTAGAAAGAACCTTTTGTATATTAAAGAATGAATTAACTTTAATGATCATATCATGTTCCCTTCACTTACTAGCAGTGTACCTTTAGGAAGTTAATCTGTATGGACTATTTGGTTATCCTTAAAATGCTTAAAATGGGAAATAAAAATACTATGTTTAAAATGAATAACTGCATAAACACTTAAGTTTCAATACTGGTCTAAGTTTCCCTTTATTTTAGATTTCCAACAGAGTAGATTCTCTATTTTAGTTCATATGTGGAAATAACCAGATGAGAGCTGAAGACACTGGAAAAAGGGCTCAGTACAAAGACTTTCCTATGTTAAAACTCCTGGTCTTGGAGGCATGAGCCCATGATTCTCTAATTGGCTGAGTGTTACTTGGGTAAATTGAACTAATATATACTATCTTTATATGCTATAATGACAGTATATAAATATTCAAGCATCTCAGAAATATAAGCTAATATCACATAGGGACCCAGCTCATTTTCTAATTTTGATTCAGTTCCTCTATGGTGTGTGAATTTATCTTCCTCTACAAATAATCATTAGCACCCTGGCAGTAGAGTTTGACTTATTCCTCTTGGAATCCCTTAAGCTAACTAGCTCACTTGTTATATATATATAACAGATACTTAGGAATATTCACAAACACATTTTTTAAAAAGCCTCCTGATCCTGAGATCAGCTTCATAAGATACATTTAAATTCCAGCATTTTAAACCTAAGAAAAAATTTTTTACTAATGGTAGCAGTTGGTTCAAAACATTAAGAATAGTAAACTTTCCAACTGCCTTCTAAGCTCTCTGCATGCAAAGGTGATATGAAACAAGCCCTACTGACATCTCCATTTGAGGAACTGAAGCATTGAGAGATTTGGAGCCTCCCCAGGTCAGATCTGAGTGATGGTATTGAGAAGCAAACCAAAAAATTTGACTCCTATATTATACCTTTAACTATCTCTTGTGGTTGCCTCTTCAATTATCTATTCAATTATTCTTTTTATTTTATTTAAATAAAATTTTATTTTAATTTAAATTTCAGTTTGATTGCCCTTCCAGACAGAAGAATGTCTTCTGGATAGTTCATTTTTGATGGACTAACTGAGGGTTGCATGACTCTCCATCAAGGCTGAACTGCAGAGCTTTGCCTCCCCATTCCTTCCATAGTTAGGGGATCCAACAACATAATATCAAGTGACTAAGTGCTGTCTATTATATAGTACACATCATATTACCTATTTATGCAATAGGGATGATGGAATATGTAATATAAAAATATAGAATCATCTGTGTTAAAACTTCAGGGATTTCCCATGGGAAAAATAGTGAAGGAATAATCACTTCTCCATACTTCATACTGAATCCATACTCCCAACCCCATTCATACATATTTTTGAAGAACCACGGGAAAACCAATTTTCATTATCTATAAAGAACAGTTAAAGAAGAACCAATGAGAAATATGAAGCTTTATAAATCTCGATTATAATGATCACATTCTTAGATAGCTTTGAACATACTATGGATACAAATAACAAAATGTAATAGAAATATATCTTCACACAGTAAAATATAGGTTAGCAAATAAATCTAAGGTTAAGGTCTTCATCTTCTCTTTAAATATGGATTAAAATAAAATGATTGGCCTGCATTAATCTGAATTATAAAGAGTTCAGTTTTTCAGACTTACCTTCACCAGAGGAGAACAGCAAATGAGTGATGTCTCAACATTTATAATATACTCTTGAACTTTTGGAGCATCTCCCTAAGGGACCAACCATGTAATTATGAAAGAAACAATAATCAAAATTCTAGAAATTCCTCATGGATAGGATAGGGAAGAAGTATTAATTGGAAGAATAATTCTTATAATGGAATCAAGAGATCCAAATCTGTCTACCAATTTCCCATTGGTTCTGCCCTCTGATTATCACACTTGGAAATCATGCATCTCAAGAAAATATTCTTGGTTTGTATCATGCAAATTTTTATGAATCACTTTCCTTCATATGCTGCTATGTCTCTAATAAGGACCAATTTTTTCAGGATTGATGATCGTAATAATGTTAGTCCTATGCTTCACATGGTAATTTTTACAGATGACACCTGCCTCAAAAGTATGGATCAAGTGGCAATAATTGGGGAGAAGGAATCCAATCAGAGGACATTGGCAATATTGTAGATTATTGTATAAATAATTTTCCCTCTGCCTGCATAATTGTTTGGCTTGTAGTAGACTATGGCCTTTGATGAGAAACATCAAACCATGGCCCCATCACCTTAATTACATGACTATGAGTAAATGACATAATTTTGAGCTTCAATTTACTCACTTGTGGAGTGAAAAATTCTATCTTACAAGGTGGTTATGAGATAGATAAGGAAAGACTGTCAGCCCAGTGACAGCCACCTCAAGTTGTAAAATAATGGAATTATTTGTATAGTTTCACTTTTAAGCAGTTTACAAGTATTAACACACCACCATCTATAGAGTTGTGACTAATAGCCCCAATTTTGCAGAATAAAATATTGATTTTATAAAGTAAATAAGAGCTTAAGTTTTTTTTATATCAAGTTTACAAAGTGAGCAAGTGAAAGAATTAGGTTGGCATCCTAGGTTGTTCATGAACTCTAAACTATGTACTGCCTCTATTTGGTCTGGAAAACTATGGGCAGAACTGTGGCCAGGTAAAGCTTTCTTTTGCATCACTCAGTGCCCAAGTACTCTAACTTCAGAGTCCTTCCCACCTATTACAGAGAAAAACCCATCAGGTAATCTCATTTGCACCAGAGTACTATGACCTAATACCGACTGTCTTTAAAAAAATCAAAATTTTAATGGAATCAGGTATGTAACTGTGTGTATATATATGCATGTGTGTGTTTGAGAGAAAAAAGGTGCCAGAGAGAAAGACAAGAGACATTGAATGAGAGAGGGGTATAAATGTGCTCTAGGGTTATATGTTGGAGATGATTAAAAGTAGTTAACCTGATAGATGTAAAAATAATTATGACAATGACATCGATTAAAAATATATATTTTACAGAAGTATCTTGAATTTTCATCAGATGGCAAAAATACTTTAGCTCTGCCAAAGGAATCAAGTTTGATAGGCATTGTAAGTCAGAGAGGGCTTTATAGACCATGGCTGACTAAACTGGATGTGATGTAAGTGACTTGTCCAAGATCACCTACAAATTAATTTGAAATTTTAAGGCTCAAAACAGCACCATTATTTACCCACTGACTTTGGCATAGTCATTCCTTATGTAACACTAATTTTCCCAAAATATAGACGGAATGTGTTACGTTTTTGAAAAATTAGGTAATAAAGATTATCCAACCACATCTTCCCACCTGCCACAAAGTTTTAAAACCATATTTTGAAAGTATTCATAATCAGCAAGTAGTTTGGCATATTGGCAACCATTATTGTCACCAACAAATGGTGAGTAATTGGTTTTACCCACAAAATAAATTACTTTCAATCCAACCCATTCCCAAAGTAGCATTAAGTTAGTTCTTATACTCATTAAGGGTTTCAATTTTTGCAATCATAGACAATTATATAACAATTTAATTAAATTAGCATTAATTTGCATATAAAATGGTTTTTAAAAGAATGTCCATGCTATCTGTGTATGAGTGTGTGGATATGAGCTCATATGTGTTTCTGGTTTCCCTTAAAGAAAACAAAAATTCAACAAAAGACAAAGAAGAATGATTGTTCTCACATTGCACCAATCTCGTTTTATCTTTGCATCATTGAGGAGAAATTGGTAATTACTGATGTGTAATTAAGAATATGTGACACATTTAATAATTTATTTATTATCTGTACCCAAACTAAAGGTGATTTTTAATTTTTTTATGTATTGATTGATTGTTAAGGACATATATACTTTCAGAAAGTATATTGTTGCCTCAAGCATGTGGTTTATGAAATGAGGTATAAGAGATATCAAAACATATTAAGATTATCACAGCAGGAAATTAATGTTGACAACAAATAGCTACCCTCACTAAAATTTTTATGTCTTTCAAATATAAAAACCAAAGAAATTAGCATCATATCTTAGTCCCAGATGAGCAAAATATTCTGGAATAAATATCAATTTAATCTGTTAAATGGAATCCAGAAAGCCATGCTTTTATAATGATGCACACATCTACTAATTCTACCCACTGCTCCATGAGATTGTAGGTCAAAGCCAGCTTGGTTAGGATAGGTGAGAAGTGTACAATTTGGCATCCTAGAATTAAAACTCTGTGGTTGCTGTAATCTATAAAGACAAACACTTCTTGCTACTCTTAGGAGAAGCAAGACTGGTAAAACAATCAAATGTGTAAGTTTTGCTCTTCTGAAAGTGGAAATCTCTGAAGAGTTAGTCCCTTTCTCACAATGAAAGAAGAGTTAAACAATGTCATAGATATTAGAGACTCTCACTTAAAAAACCATGTTTTGAAACAAAATTAAATATGCTGGTAATTTTCTCTGCCACTAATTCCCCTTTAAATAGGCAAATAAATAGCTACTCTAAAAATGCATCTGCTGAATTTTTGAATGAATAAAAGGATCTTTTGATTTTAGCGAGGCACTTGAACACCTTTTCAATGATCATTTTTTCCACTTTTTATTGTAATAACAATTGTTCTGCTCAAAATTTTCCATTCTAACAACTTTCAATTATACCATATCAATTAATCCTCACTAATTACACCATCAGGAATGGGTCAATCTATTGTTTTTACTCCCAATTTGAGTGTTTCTCTTTCAAAACACAGGTATTCAGCTTAACTTTCCTATGTTCTTGATAGAAATATGTTGCCCAACAAATATTTGTGAAACATATAAGGGACAGTTAATTCAATTTTGTTTTATTGACATTGTTTCCTGATCACTTTGTTCATGGCTTCTTTCACATCCTTGTTCCTCAGACTGTAGATCATGGGATTCAGCATGGGAATCACTGTGGTATAAAACACGGCCACCATTTTCCCCTGCTCCACAGACTCCTCCGTAGGCCGCCTGAGATACATGAATATGAGGGTCCCAGAAAACATGGTAACAGCTGTCAAGTGGGACCCGCAGGTGGAGAAGGCCTTTTTTCTCCCATCAGCAGAGTGCATGCATAGAATGGCGATGACAATGAATGGATAAGAGATGATAACTGTCATCACTGAATACATGAAGTTAATGCCTGTAAGTATGATCATTGTATATTCTTTTACAATGGTCCCAGCATGGGCCATTTTGATGAGAGGTGGGTCTGCACAGTAGAAGTGGTTGATTTCAATTTTCTCACAGAAGTACACGACATATGTTCATAGCGTTGCTGCCAGACTAGTCAGAAAACCATATATGTAAGGGAAAGAAATCAGTCGAATGCAAACAACCCTTGACATTCTACTGCCATAAAGCAGGGGGTTGCCAATTGCCATATATCTATCGAAGGCCATCACAGCAAGAATAAAAATTTCTACATGCACAAGGGCAATGAAGAAAAAACACTGTACTAAACAACCTGCATAAGAAATAGTTTTTGTCTCTGATAACAGATTTTCCAGCATTTTAAGGGTGACATTGGAAGAAAACCAGATATCAACGAATGACAAATGGCTGAGAAAAAAGTACATGGGGGTATTAAGCTGTGGACTGGCCTTAATTAACATGATCATACCAAAATTGCCTACAACAGTGATAAGATAGACCATGAGAAAAATGATGAAGAAGAGAATTTGCCATTCCTTGCAACTAGTTAATCCCAAAAGAATAAACTCTGTCACATCAGTGAAATTGAGCATTGTCATAGTCATAAACCAACGGTAGTTTAAAACTTTGTGATATCTAAAAGGAAAAAAGTGAAAAACATCAGGAATCATTCATTTCTTAATCTATATATTGATTTTTTATCTGCAGTTCCTGTCATTGTCACTTTATTGAGTATCTGTGACTACACTTTGTCGTTGTTTACAGCAAATGTTTTTGGTGCATAAGTTTTGCTATGTTGAAAGCAGTAAAACTAAGGAATAGGTCCTTTGAAGATAATTTAGATAAATAAATACATAGACACTATTATATAGCAGTTATACAGAGTAATGGGATTGAAATTTCATTGGCCCAACATCCAAGAGTACAAGTGTTCTTGCCTGCTGAACCACTGTGGCCCACCCCTAAGATTACTTCTTATCCATCCTCCATTGCCAACGTTGTTTGATATTTTAATATTTTTAAAAATATTTTTGAAGGCTTAGATATCTCTTTTTAACAGAATTTAGAAATCATCTTATACCTCTTGTCCCTTTTATCATTATAAGATCTCTCCGTCATTAGAGATGGAAGCTACTGAATCATATTATTCATCAGCCCAAAATGTTAGATAATCTAACCTCATTCTTGCACTAATTTAAATTCAAAAGGGGACAAACCAATCATAATATCCATCTATTTCAACTATAAAATGGTGAATCACTGATTCACATTCACACATTATGCATAGTACCTGAATAGAGATGCCCCCCATATCTAACATACAATTATAATCTACTAGAGAACAGCATTGCTATGTTCGGTTGATTCAAATGTGAGAAAGACAAGGAGATTAATGTCAGCATTTGTGCAAGAGTTAATTTTAATAAATACTTTCAAAACTTGTGATCTATTATTATAGAGTTATAATGGGAACAGAAATTGGGAAATGATGCAATCAATTTTAGAGATTCTTTGGAATCTAAGAAAACTGGTATATTTTGAAAATGTATTTTCAAATTATTGTTGTATAAAATGAACATTTTAGTAGAACAATGTTTCTCAAAATATATTACTGATAATACATTAATATCTTGCATGTTGCCAATAGGAATTATGGAGAAAAACAAGTGTTAATCAATAATAATTAATAATGGGAAATCTAGTAATAATTTTGTGAAATCTTTATACTTTATCTAATCTCTTAGGGATATACAGTCTACTGAAATATAGTCAAACTATTAGAAGTTTCATGAGAAAGAAATCAGTGAAAGTTAAACTAGCATTTACTTAGCTTTAAAGTTTTTTTAAATTTTGTAAGAGAGTACATCAACATCATTGAACATTAATGCTCTTTAGAATAGAGAAAAATTTGAATATTGAATATTGAAATTTCTTTTCAGCAAGACAATGGATTTGTTGAAGATGAGATTTGAATATTGAAATTTCTTTTCAGCAAGACAATGGATTTGTTGAAGATGAGATTTATGCCATGCCCTCTGATGGCTACATGTCATCGTTAGGGCAAATGATGGGTCCTAATTTCTTAGTTTTGTCCTCCAGAATTATGGTTTTATTCAACAATTTGTTGGACTCTATCCATAATTATCACTAGGCAATCATTAGGAAAGACAGAGAGCAAGCAGGTTAACCTCAATGCTGTGGTAAAAATAAGCAGACTAATATCCAGAAAAGTGATTCATAATTTCCACCCACTCCTCTTGGAAAGAAAATTTGCTCTTTTCTACATTCAAGAAGAAAGCTACAATTCGAGGTGAATTTGACTCTACATGGCTGCAGAGTCTCATGTTAAGTAATAAAAATTTATGGCATTGAGGATTAATAAAAAATTAAAGAACAATAGTCTAAAATTGGATAAACTGCTTTGAAATATATGAGCAGGATGCAAAATCTGTTAGAAAGTTGATAAATTAATCTCTAAGACCCTTTGTTTTATGGTACAAAAGACGACCAACCTTCTCAGATCTTGGTGTCTTGGCCCCACCCACTCCTAGTCCTGAAGCTTCTGGTTACTTCTACAGGGATAATTTTCCCCTTGAAAAATTTCTCAAAGGTCAATTTGACATGACCACGCAGACTTAAACACACAGTATATGGAAATCATGAACACTTAGAGAAAACATGTAATCACCTTGAATTATAGTTGGTCATCAATCTGCTAGGTATAAACAGCTCCATTAAATTCTGCAGAAGTTTAAGTCAGAGGCATTCACTTTGCTATTGTTCAATTCACCATAGACAACAGCATGCATATTAATAGATTGGCCAAAATTCTTTATCCAGCAATAGATTCTTTATCCATCAATATATCATTTATGTCACAAGAGATAAATTACTGTTTTATAGGAATATAATAGTGAGGCTCTAAGAAGTATAGGTGACATCAAATGACAGGAAAAATAGTCAAAGTATATTATTAATTTTGCTTTTTAAAAAAGTATAATGTTTCTCAAATGTGTAATAATTGGAGAGCAATGATTTATGCAACTATCAAGCTAAAAAAAAGTGGAAAGCTGAAAGTAAAATAAACTCTGAATCAGTTGCATTATAATTGGCAGTTATAAGTGAATTGGTAGATGGTGCTGCTTTACTCACAATGATGTGAAGTAAAAATGTTACAGACTGCTATTCTGCATGCATATATTTTCTCTGAGTCTCAATTCTTCCTAACGTGTTTTCTTATTGAGAGCAGCTCAGCACCAGGGGTCAAGGAATGCACCACAAATCTGAAAAATAAAGACAAGAGTCTTTTAAGATACAGAAGAGTCTTTTAAGATGAGAGCAGGGGACTCATGTCTCAAAGGACAAGAGCTTCAACCCTGAGTTCCTCCTCGTATGTATTGAGAAGTTTCAAAACAGAAAGTATCTTTCAAGGTTGTTAGTAAGTCGTTTTGTGCCCAAACTGCCACATCAACATGAATCTCAGGCATGCTAAACAAGGTTCAAATGTTTCCTTCTGCAAACAGTGTGCTCACCAGGGCAGTTTACTGCCTTAGCCGGATCTGGTGTTCCACGGTGTGCACCTTTATCTGTGTTATGGAAACATTCTGACCTATGGCCATTTTCCCACATTCACTCTTTCTAAACTTCAATGAAAACTTCTGACATCAACATAAACTTAATTTTCAATGAAAAATTTTAATGTAATTTTATTGAGATGTATTCACACACCATACAGTCCATCCAAAGCAGACAGTGTTTCACAGTATCATCACATAGTTGTGCATTCAACACAATGTTCATTTTTGTATAATTGCATTACTGCAGCAAAAACTACACAGTAAAAAGAAAACCTTAAACATCCCACACCTTTTTCCTCTCTTATTGACCACTACTACTGGACTTTGCCTAATATTAGGGCTTACAATAGAAGTTGGTTAATTAAGATAATATATATATATATATATATATATATCACTGAAAAAGTGGAACATAAAAAAACATGGAGAAGCAGATTCACACAAACATGGACAACCAACATTTTTTAATGCCATATGATTTTAAAATCATCATCAAAGTCCTGTGTTACTGTGTTGCTGGATGATGACAGTTCAACAACTTCAGGTATTTCCTTCTGGCTGTTCTAAAACACTGGATACTAACAAAAAAGTATCTATATAATGTCAGTAGTCACTGTCATTTGTTACA
>PVIY010007775.1:0-80314 GCA_004026745.1 Myrmecophaga tridactyla | reverse complement strand
AGTCTGGTGAGACAAAGAGCAGGAATATTACGTTGGACAAAATGGGTGCTTGTCGAGATTTCTTCAACTGGGTTGGGACCAGATCAGACTGTGCTAGAGAAAGATGGGCCTGGGTGCGAAGTGAAAGAGGTCTGGAGCTGGAGAAGCTGAAGAGAAGGCGTCTGACAAGGAGGTTCTAGTGGGAGTCGTGATGGCTGAACAAGAAGGTAGCAATAGGGACCCCAGGGTGGGGGTGGGGGCGGGCATTTGAATCCCCGAGGCATTAGAATGGTCTGAATCTGTTGTTAAGGGAAAATGATGGCTGAGGGTGAGGGCCAGGGTCCCATAGCAGGGGACTGGGTGAACGGTGCCTTGAACGAAGTCCAGGGTATTCGAGAAGGGCTTCGGGAGCACCTTGAGTTCCTGAGTGCCCCCTGCCCTGAGGCGCTGACTCCTAATCCCTTACCCTGTTCCCCAGGCACCAGCGGGGGGCAGGTCGAGAGCCAGCCTTCTGCACACGTGTGTTCAGTTTAATTTAATGGAAACTCTATGTGCTGTATTAAAACAAAACGGGCCTAATTTCTATCAGTCAGGGGAAAGAAAATCCCATTGTCTGGCAATAGCTTCATCTCTTAGTTCCAGACCCTCAGTATAGCAAATCAATCTCGGAAAGAGGGAACTAAAAAGGGAAGGAAGGAAGATGCGCTCCTTCCAGCCGGGGCCCCTTTGCTGCCGCTGGGGGGTAGGGGCCTGTGTCCGTGCAGGGGTGAGCGCCGCCCCATTCCCGGAGCAGACAGCGCCTTGTAGCCCACGGGTCAGCTCCCCTGGGAGCCTCCTCCCTGCCTTCCCGTCCCTGCCCCTGCCCCTGCCCCTGCGCTGAGTCAGCCCTTCCCTAACAAAGTCTCCGGGGAGCTAACCGCCCTGCCGGGAGGGGGAGCTCTGGTGGAGACAGTTCGCAGTAGCTATTCCTGCCCGCGCCTTCGCGGGGCTGCCCCGGGAGAGCAGAGGCCGCTCAGAGAATGCCCAGCGCCCTCTCGGCCCGGCGGCTTGCTGCTCTGGCGGGGAGGACAGCAGACCCCGGCCAGGGCGCAGGGGGCGACTCACTCTCAGGCGGGGCCGCGGGGAGCGCATTCGCTCTGGCCATCGCGAGCAGCTCGGGCCAAAGCCGGCCTTGGCGAGTAGTTGCAGCGTGAGGAGCGCAGGCTCCAGGGCGTCCTCGAATTCACCCCCTCGCGGCACCCAGAGAACGTCGGATGTGAATGCTGATGGGGTCTGTGTGTCGGGGGAGGGTGTGCTCGTGTTCCCGAAAGGATGACAACCACACAGACGATAATGGAATTGCAGATCTAGAGGAAACGTACCATCGGGACATCCTCTTCCCACCGCTTGGTGCCTTCAGCCGGTGCTGACTGCGCCGTTGGGAGCACGGTGCTCAGGCGCAGCTGGGAGTGGGAAGGGGTGATGGCAAAAAAAGCTGACATTTGCCAAGCATCCGTAGTGCTTGGAAACTTAAATACTATCCTCAAGCTACCATTTCATAATCACCGCGATGCATGTGCCTGTGCAAAGCAACTGAATGTTTGTACTTCTAACCCTTTATTTTTTTTTTTGGGGGGGGTGCATGGTCCAGGAATTGAACCTGGGTCTCCCGCATGAAAGGTGGGCATTCTAACCACTGAACTACCTGTGCACCCACTTCTAACCTTTTTAGCAGACCTAGGAGGGAGCTCTTGGTGGTTTTCATTTGATAGGTGAAGAGATGGAGGCTCAGCTTCAGCAGCTCGCCAAAGGCACCCAGCTACCCAACACCGAAGGGTACCCCGTAGGCCATCCCCAAACCCTCTGTGTGTCTGTAAAATGCCACCCATGGGGCCTCCATGGCAGGGAGGCCCGGGAGCAACTGGTGATGTTCTCAAGAGCGTAGCGCAGAGCCCCAGCCCTCCGGGCCCTCACAGCAGGGCACTCAAAGTTATGCCCCCCAGGACCCAGCTTTCTCTGGGACAGAGGGCTTGTGGGTCCAGCTCTTTCCACCTTTTGGGGCTCACCCTCCTTTGCACCGCAGATGTTTCCTCCTGAGTCGTCCAAGTGGAAAGAAAATGGAAACCAGTTTGCATGCCAGGGATAACAGCTGGGCTTGTATCTTTCCCATCTTTGTATCTTCAGAAGGGTCTGGAATGGTGCAGCGTTTCAGTATAAATAGTTCCTGCACTGTACTGTGCATTCTTTCAGCCTGGAGGACAACCAGCCCTTTTCCTTTCTCCACCCCTCCCTTTGCTTCCCGGAGCAGTAATGAAATGGCATCCTCTCGCTCTTACTTGCATCCGGAGTGATGGACATTCCCAGCCCTGGTTTTATATTCGAGGAAATGGGGCTCAGGGAGGGTAAGCGGCTGGGACTGGTCTGTCTAGCATAGAGAGCAGGGTTCTGGAAGGAGTGCCAGAGCACTGTAACATCCTGTGGGTGGCAAGAGGCGGGTGGTGGGGATGGGGAGAGCTGGAGCCGACCTCCAGACCCACTTCAGCGTTTGTCCTTCTTACCCACTTCTGTGGTCTCCCCACTAAATTGCTGCAATATGCGCTCCTTGGCACCAGCCCCGAAGACCACCCAGGCATTGAGGCAAATGCAAAATGCAGCCCCCAGCCTCGGCCCAAAGCAGTGGGTCTGGGAGCCAAGCACGCCCTGTGGTCTCCCCGGGTGCTCGGACCCCGCATTCCCCCCCAGGTGAGTGCAGAGCAAACACAATCGTGAGACCACAGTCCCACCCACCGGGAGAGCAGGGGGGCTGGAGGGGACCCAGCTGGCAGCCCCCACAGGCTGAGCACACTCACCAACTTCCCCGCGTCAGCTGGGTGTTTTTGGTTCCCGGGATCCCAGATGGGGCCTGCTTTGTACAGCTAGTGCCTTTCTGCAAAGCTGGGTGAGTACATGGATTTTTGCAAGTTTTCACAGAAGTTTTAAAAGTTATTAAGAGAGGTCACTTGTTTGAAGGCATCATCCTGAAAGCCTTTTGTGAAGAGTCCCTGCCTCAAGCACTCCCCTTTATAAATCTTAATGTGTGTATCTTGGATGGGCTTTGGGTCCCATTTAGTTGCCACGCCCCATGTAAGCCCCACAACTTAGGAAGCAGAAAACCTCCATGTGCAGCTCAGGTCTTCACTTCCTGACATCTTGGCCTCGACCTTGGGGAACGATTTAACTACTTAGACTGACCATTAAACAGTGCAATGCTCTGAAAGTGACAATACGCTGCCTGACCCCGATCGAGCATTCAACAGTGGTGGCTGTCGTCAGAGATGGCAGCTCGTAGCCTACTCTGCAGAACAGAAATACTACCCCATCCACCTCCCTGCAGGGTGGATGAGAGCTGCTAGAGAGCACTGTGCAAATTGAGACATTATTTATTCATTCACTCGACACATATTCTTAAGCATCTAGGAGTGGATGCTTTATCTGAGAATAAATGCCCACAGTGCAGTTTGGTAATTGTTTTAATGGAGGGAAGCATAAAGCAGTGTGGGACATGGAATGGAAACCTGGTTCTCCCCAGGGAAGTTAAATCCAGCTTTGCAGAGCAGGTAACTGTAATGCTAATATTTGGTTGACTTTTTACCGGACACTAAGAATTTGCCAGGCGAATAAGCATGAGAAGAGGATGAGTCAGCAGACAGAAGAGCACGTATGGAGGCTCAGAGTGTTAAGGGGGCATGCTCAGGGAAGAATGTTCGTTATTAATTACACAGCATTGCTGCAAGATTGTGGGAATGATTCACACAGGTGGGTCCAGCACAGCCCCCTCACTTTTACTTTCTTCCGGAGCGCGGCGGCACTCAGCCAGGCTGGCAGTGCTTCTCCACGTGGGGAGCCCTAGCTGACCTGCACCAGGACGAGGCCTGGCAGTGCAGGCATGTGGGGCTCAGGACCTAGTGCTCGCTCCACTCTCCGCATGCACCCGGCAGCAGCACACAGCGCAGAGCTGGCTTGCCCCAGGTGCCTACCGCACCCTCTTGGCCCACCGGGTGGGATCATGTCCTATCCTCAATTATGTTGCTGGGCTTGGCACTTCTTAAACCTGTCAAAGTACGCAGAGCTGAACTGGCAGCTGTTGGGAACCCAAGGACTCTCTCCTGAGCTTTCAAATCAACCAGAAAATTGGCCTTGGTTGTGGTAATTTCCCCCACGGATTTTATTTGGGGCTCAGAATCATCTTTCGTTTTCTTGACCATGGGTAGCAGAATTGGTGAGAAAACGTCCTGATGAGGTTTCAGGGTTGAAGACCAGGTTTGAGCCACTTCTTACTTTGGATACTAAGTAAGTCCATCCACACTATAAATTCACAGGGACTGAGCACCTCTGTCCCTCCACTGCCACTGCCCTGGTTTGGCTTCATCCTGCCCTTTGGGTTTCTCACTGGCCACTCTGACTCCAGGCTGGGCCCTCTCGGCTTCTCCTCTCTGCTGCCAGAGAATCGTCTTTCTCCAGCACAGATGTAATTATTTCCTTTTCTGCTGAAAATCGTCTTGTGGTTTCCCAGGACCAAACCTGAGACCTTGGGTTTTAGCCCAGGCTCTTCTAGAAGGTTCAGAGCATGGCTTCAGAGTCAGGCTGTTCAGATTACTATCCCAGCCCTTACAGTTGTGTGACATGGAAATGATTCATTGACTCTTTCTGTGCCTCAGTTTCCTCATCTATAAAAGCCATATAATTAGTTGTTAGTCATATCAAGAATTAAATGTTAATTTGTATTTAATGCACATAGAACAGTACCTAAATGGAGGATTCTTACCATTATTTTTTGTGTCTGAACCCCTTCTCAGAATGATAGATTAAATGCATAAAATAACATATTATAAGGGTTACCAATTCTATTGAAAAATATCAAAATGTAAAAGCCTGACCACATTTATGATATACAAATCTGTGTGCTTTTTTGAGGCATAATAAGATCTAGAGGCAGGTCTAACAGTTCTGTAATTTCAGAGAAGAGATGAATTCCAGTTCTCTTTTGGGATTCCTGCAGCAGGCCTCACATGAGACGGTGATGGAAGCACAGGTCGAGGCGTGCGGCGCCGCTGTGGCCTGCTGCCTGCATTGATGGAGGTAGAAGCCCTGACTCTCAGAGCTTAGCAACAAGAAAGATGAGGGTGTCCTTCCCCTTCAAGTCCATGGATTCCTCCTGCATTACTCCTAAATACCCTGTAAGGTCTGTGCACCTCAACTTAAGAACTTCTGGACTAGGGCATGGTAAATGGTTCCAACCAGCTCGAGAAAGGTGGTCAGTTCAGTGCCAACAGGGGCCAGAAAGGAACACAAATGAGCAAAGCGGCAGCTGTAAGGCACACTCAAGTCAGAGAGATTTGAGAAAGTCCCAATAAAACAGGGCAGGTGCTTCTCAGCTCAGAGATCATTCTGGAAAGAAACGCAGATGGATTTGGCCAGCCTCTTCGTGGGGAGGCAGAAATGTAAAAATTTTGATGAGAGCGTCCTTCTCCCCAACCTGAGTGTGAAATGCTGGTCCGCAGGCCACCATGGCAGGGCCAGATCGACTTGTCCAAGGGCCAGCGGCATCCTGGGCCACCTTAGAGCAGCCTAGCTCGGCAGTTCTGCTGTAGCTCGAAGGCATCACCTGCCGGCGTATCTTGGGCCTGAGTCCACGGGGACAGCCTCGCCCTTCTCTGCTTAGTGACGCAGCCCAGGGCCCCACGCTCAGAAAGCTCCTTCACAGGGCTCCCTGCCCGGTGTGTCTGCCTTTCTCCGCCTTGCTGCTTGCTGCTCGCCCAGCCGTGATCACAACGGGATTGCACTGTTCTTATTCTACTTCAGAGGCCTGTCTTCTTAACTGCCTCTCCCCTTAGACCGTGCAGGGCAGGGCCCACCCCCTTCTTTTTCACATCTTTTTCTCTGAGAAAGTACCTAGGAACTGCTTTTGTGAAGGAATGAAATGAATGAATGATTCAGAGAACGTGACTCCTAAGAGTCTTTTGAGTCCCAAGACGTTTCTAGGGTGAGTTTCCTGACACCCGGAAGGACGAAGGCCTCGCTCCCGGACCCACAGGCCCCGTTGTTGGGTGGAAAACGTGACTGTGGAATAATGACAATATTTTCAGATTCCCACGGCAAGTTCTTCTGACAGTCTCCACGAGGCAAGCCTTCCCCTTCTGAGGGTGGATTTGATTTTTAAAAAAATAGATGTAAATCATTCAGTACTACTTCTTAGGAATAAGGTGGAGAACAAGCTCAGAAACAGGATTTTTGGCTCCCCCAAATGAAACAGAGGGTGGAAGGCTGTCTGTGAAGTAATAAAACTGAAGTTCTCACCTGGCTTGCAAACCAGCTGTAAAGGTAATTTCTAAAGGAATCCTGCTGGCCCGTCTCGAGCCGAATGTCATCATTAGAGGAAGACTAACGCTTCTGGAGGAGAAGGCTGCAGCTTTCTGCAGAATCCAGGGTCTAATTCGTTGCTTTAAAAAATACAGCCTCAGGGGGTGCAAGGGTTAGTTCAGTGGTAGAATTCTTGCCTGCCATGCTGGAGACCCCAAGTTCGATTCCGATTCCTGGCCTGTGTACTCCCCAACCCATGTCCCACCCCCACCCCCCCAGTTCAACAAATGATGGGAAAAAAAGAATGAAATGTGACCCTGCAACGCACACACACACATACACACACAAATCCAGACTTGTTGTGTTTAGAAATAACTCTTGCATTTGCAGAGTACTTACATTTTTGAGGGTGTCTTGCATTTATTTCTTTAGACCATCAGTAATTCTGTAAAATATTAGGGGCACGCATTAGCAGCCCCATTTAACAGGTGAGAAAGTGGAGTGCCAGGGTGCTGGATGATTTATGAACGGTCACACAGCTAGAGGGAGGCAGAACCAACTCAAGCTCACTTCTACCTGCTCCCACCTCCCTCCTTCCATCAAGGACATATATGAAATATGCAAACCTCGGGTGTGAGCAGTGCTTAACAGGCAAGTCATTGTTCCAGTGTCCTTAGTAGGTCAACATGGCAGGTGAGCGAAAGGACATTCCCATTTTCCGAGAATCTGAATCTTCAGTGTGTCGCAGTCCTATACTTACCCTGTATGAGAGGCACAATAGTGTAGTGGACAAGAACAGAGACTGCGGAGCCAGACAGCCTGGCTTTGTTCCCCCAGCTCTACCACCAACTAGAGCTTACGTTCTTCATATCTCAGTTTACTTATCTGTAAAAGGGAGATAGCCACTCATTAACTGTTTTAATGTATGGGAAATATATGAACAGTGCCTAGTCTATAAAAAGAAGCATTTGCTGTTGTAATTTCATTTTAATTTCTTGATAACTCTTAGTTGTCTGTGGTATTATCCTTCATTTAGCAGATGGAGAAACTGAGGTTAAGCCATTTGCCCAAAGTTCTACACACAACGTGGTAGAACTGGGACCTGGAATGGATCTATGGACGCAGCCTCATGCCATGTTACATCCTCTAAGTCAATGCACTTTCTCAAATCGTGCTCACAGATTTAGCAGGGAGCTGGGTTCATGTTAATTATTTTGCAGATACAGACAGTAAAGCCCTTATTTTTCTTTAGAATGTTCCCTAGAAACTACAATAAAGCCCTGAATGTCCCGTGTTTGATCCTTGCATCTCATGAAGGGCTTGCCATCCCCAGAGGATTATAAAATATAATTAAATCCCCCAATACATCCCCGTTTTATAGTACAGCCTTCCACAGTATAGTTTCATTAATGTTCTTTCTGATGGACACATTCTTTGATTTTGTTTTTTCCTTTATAATTGAATGTACAGTTGACTCTCTTGAGGCTGAAGATTCCCAACATAAAGCCTGCCTAATGATTTCCATCCCTGTCACAAATGTCTTAAGTTTATGACCTCTCTGCTTATGGCTTAAATCAGCGCTGTAATTTGTTCTAACATGGTTCATTTTTAGAGAACAGCGAATGAAATAAAACTATTCAACAGATTGAATAACCACTGCTGTACAAGTGTGGTTGCTCTGTTTTGAGCTGTTGGCTCTCAGGCCGTTCCATCATGTAATAGCTTGAATGGTTGATGCATTAAAAGTCTGCATTAGACGTAAGGAAGAGAAACAACAGCTAATGTCAAATGTGAAGAGAGGAGAAAGAGGAAATAAGAAAGAGAGGAGAAGATAAGGACATCAGTGGAGTGCAGAACAGGTCAAGGCGACCCCATTTCATCCAGCTATAAAGTATTCTGCAAAGTAACAAGCTGATTGAATTTTTCAAGACTCTTTGGGTTCTGAGTAATAGAAGACCAGTTTTGGGTGGATTTTACAGATTTGTTCATGATTCTTTGTTTGTTTTTAGTTTTTTCCTTGCTCTTGTCTTGGCTTCCCCTATTGATTTTGGGCTTTGGCATTGTGACTTGTTTTGGCCAATGGAATGTGGCTGGAAGTGGGAATGTGTAAGCTGCAAACTGAGTTATTAGAGACACAGCAAATTTCTACCAGCCCCTGCAAATTCCTCTTGTCACCACGAGCACAGCGTGCCCCAGGCCAAGTTTGTTCCCTTAGTCTGGGCCCTGGAATGGAGACAAATAAAGAAGACTTGAATATAACCAGAGGCTGAGAGACTGGCCTAGACCCACTGCCCTGAGAATGTAAAATAAACATCTGTTGTTGTAAGTCATGGAAATTTGGGGATTGCTTGCTCTGCAGTATTATCACAGAAAGGAAAAAAGAAGTGGACTAATATACAACTCAAGCTAGCTTAAGGGGAAGACAAGTATTGCTTTAAGTTTGCTTTAGGTTAGGCACTGAATTATGTTGCTCTTCTTTCTCCATCCATCCATCTGACTATTCGTGTGTCCATTTCTCACCACTGCATATTTCTGCTTCTTTTTCTGTTTTGTCCTCATTCCTTTCTTATGGAGGCAGATCCATGTTTTCCATATGCTAAAATGTCATTTGTGGAACATAATTACTGTAAGATGCTCTTGGGGACATAGTTACTGTAAGATGCTCTTGGGGAAAGGGAGGTTCAAATGGTCTAACAAACTTCAGAAGGAGTAAATATTACACTTCAATTTTAGGGATTCACAAAGCGCTATTGATAAATATACTGCTGGTATAAAAATATCTTTAATGTGATCTATTATTTTATTTTTAATTTATTTATATTTTTATTTTTTTAGTGAGAAACTTAAGACTTGGGTACATCAAATAAAACCAATTTCTGGGGGAAAAAATCAACTCACAATAGAAAAAAAACAGTTAACACTGTCCGGACCATACCAGAACCCACAATATATATTCATATAACTGAAAAATTCTAGGTGCTTCATAATTGAACTTTTGATATGAAATGACCTATTAAGTTTGCATTTTGTGGTTCTTGGTATTGAAGACCGTGAGACAAGGTAGGAAGTCTTCAAACCTAGAGCTGTAATCCGTGAGGGGTTATTTGGCCTTTGAATCAGGTTTTCCTTCTCTAAGAGGTAGCAGCAGCAAAGTGCCCACCTTCTGGGCAGCTCTGTCTTGGCATGATGAGCCTGTAGAACCACCACAGTTTCAAACATGGTTTATTCAATGCAGCACTTTCCAACTTTATTTGACCACTGAAACTGTCCTGGCTGTTAAAATCTACCGATCATTTCTTGGGGTACTCTTGGGGTGGGGTTGAGCTATGGGGAGAGCATGGCCCAGGCAACAGGAAAGCTGCATTCCAGTCCTGGCTCTACCAGACGTACTCCACATGCCTCAGGGAAATCCTTTCCCCTTCCTGGGCCTTGGGTCTCCATTCACAAAAGGAGCAGCTTGGCTTAGTTGGCCTTTGAAGATGCCAGTGGGACCAACAATCTATAATCCCAGCAGTCAACCATTTCTCATGGAAGAAAGAGTGATAGAGTCTGCAACAAGATGGCTAACTATTGGCCAGGGAAACAGCACATGGAACTAGGGAGAATAGCCCATCAACTCTTTATTTTAGGGTCATACATTATGGTCACACCACATTCAGAATAAAAGAGAAAGGTGGCAATTCAGTAGTGGCAGCTCTAGTTTATTCAACTTGCCTGTGGATACGGAGCCTTGGACCCACAGTCCTGTTTCTAGCCCCCTAACATAGTAATGAGCATCTCCTTTGGTCCCTTTTCCTTATACCTTTGTTCTTTGTCCTCATTCTCCACAAATACTCAGTTCTTTTAAACATTTTGTATTCCCCATCAAATCCTTCCTCCTCTGTCTAGCCTCTGGGCTACTGTTCTAGTTTGCTAGCTGCCAGAATGCAATATACCAGAAACAGAATAGCTTTTTAAAAAAGGGGAATTGAATGAGTTCTTAGTTTACAGTTCTAAGGCCAAGAAAATGTCCCAATTAAACAAGTCTATAGAAATATCCAATCCAAGGCATCCAGGGAAAGATACCTTGATTCAAGAAGGCCGATGAAGCTCAGGGTTTCTCTCTCAAGTGAGAAGGCACATGGCGAACACAGTCAGGGTTTCTCTCTCAACTGGATGGGCACATGGCGAACACAGCATCATCTGCTAGCTTTCTCTCCTGGTTTCCTGTTTCATGAGGCTCCCTGGGAGGCACTTTCTTTCTTCATCTCCAAAGGTTGCTGGTTGGTGGACTCTCTGCTTCTCATGGCTACGTCGTTCTGCTCTGCTCTCTCTGAATCTCTCTCATTCTCCAAAATGTTCCCTCTTTTATAGGATTCCAGTAAACTAATTAAGACATGTCTCCACCTAATCCAGCTTAACAACCACTCTTGATTGAATTACATCTCCAGGAAGATGACCTAATTATAGTTTCAAACATACAGTACTGAACAGGGATTAGAAGAAATGGCTGCCTTTACAAAGTGGGATTAGGATTAAAACATGGCTTTTCTAGGGTATGCATCCTTTCAGACCAGCACAGATGTGTTGATGGTAATTCTCTGTGGCATTCAGCTCACTGCTAGAGGGGCAGGAAGGGCAGGAGCGGCTGCTCTGGGTTCTGTATTAGTCAGGATGCTTTTGGTGGCAGAACCTAAACCCTGACTCAAGCTGGCTTAAACAACAGGGGATTTATAATCTCACACATCAGAGTCCCAGGGTGCAGGGTGGGTCCCGGGCTGGTTGGATCAGCCAATCAACAATGGCCTGAGGACCAGGTTCTCTCCAGCTCTCTGCTCTGCCATCTTTGTCAGCCTTTTTCTCAGGATGGGAGCAAGATGCTGCAGCATCATATCCAGACGTGACAAGATCTACAGGAAGAAGGAGATCATCTCTTTCTGTGGTTCTTCCTAGAGGCAAAGGCATTTTTACCAGAAACTTCCAAGTCACCACCCACCTGGAAGAAGCCTTCTCCTCCTGCTTCATTGGCCAGATGTGCCTGGAGCTAGTGGTGAGTTCAGCTTCATGTAGTCAGATGCTGGAGAGATGGATACCTGAACAAAATCTGAGTTTTTTAGGGAGAGAAGAAGGGAAAAAACGAATGCTGGGTCAGCAACCAGCAGTAAGATCTTAAGAGAGGAAAGCAGAAGAGAAGAGGGCCTTGTGCTGATCAGAACTCAATAAAACCTTTCCAATTGCCATTATTGTCCTAGTGCTCACTTTTCTTTTGCATCATATTGTGCTAAAAGAATGTCAGTCTCCTTCCTGGCATTGAGTTGCATGACAAAAGACCTTCTCTTACCTTAGCACCTGTAGGATCCTTTATCCAGGCTCCAGCAAAGGCATGGGAGAAGATGAAGCCCTATCTACCCAACTTTAATAATTCTGTAAATATTTGGGTTCTATGTTTGAACCGGCTCTCCTGCTCATCTCCTATCTGGAATAGCCAGTCCCTCTTGGGCGTGATGGCCTTTATCTGCCTATAGGAGTGAGGGCAGTGTGCTCTTTACACCAAACTGTAGGAGATGGTGCAAGTGGCTGTGCAGTACGGGTTCACATCTCCAGCTTAACAGACAGGCTGATGAAAGTTAGAATCTCATCTCTACCAATCCCTAGAAATGGAAGCCCGGGCAAGTTACTTAAGCTCCTTCTTCCTCCGATTGCTCTTCTGCAACAGAGTGAGAGTAGTAATTCCCGCCTCAGAGACTTATTGCGCGATTGAAGAAGGGAGAGCACGTCAATCATTCAGCAGAGGGCCCCACCGGAGAGAGAAAGGACCTAACGGTTACAGATTGTTATTTCCATGATGGCAGGTGTACAGCTTCCATTATGATGTCATCTAGAAAAATCCCGGAGACAGAGCTGCTCTGCACCTCCGGGCCCACGGAGAGCAGGCGCGTCTGCTGCGGCGGCACCGAGTCGTCACACTGCATCCTGGTGACACAGCACCACGCGGTGGAAGGAACGAGGCCAGGGACTTGACGAATGCTTGCTTTGTCAGAGCGCCTCAGGCTGCCAAGTAGGCTTTTGGAAAATTTCTTGCTCCCCACTCCCGGAGCATATTTTGGACGCCTACTTGTCATATTGCAAAGTGTATGTGACAAAACAATCTGGGATCTCACTGACAATTATTCCCTGCATGCTGCAGCTCTGAATCTCTTGGCTCGGGGTGTGCTGCCATCCTTAGCAGCTCGGCATGCAGGCCACCTGGAGGATGGAGCTTCACCCTGCAGCAGGGGCAGGGCAGGGCAGGGCAGGGGCGGGGCAGGGCAGGGCAGGGGCAGGGCAGGGGCAGGCGCCAATGTGAAGCCACACCAGCCTGGAACCTCAGAGGCTGCCCTAGAAGTGGGAGGTTGTCCAACACCGGCGGGGCAAAGAAAAGCAGCAGATAATAGTAATAGCGTATGTTTAATAAGGCCTGCGTGGCAGGCAGAAGGCACTATCTCAAGCATGTGTGAATGAACCATATAATATTCCTATGAGTTTGGGCTGTTTTATTCCCATTTTCCAGGTAAGGAAACTGAGCTGTGCTAAGCACTGCTCATGATTACCCCTTTTATTCCTCACACGGTCCCGTGCAATAGAACCTATTCCTCATGGCCATTTAGAGATGAGCACACTGAGGCTGAGAAAGGTCATGGAAGTTGCCCAAGGCTGCGCTGCTGGTGGGAGGCAGCCCCAGCCTTCAGGCTCGGCTCTGTTTCACGCTCATTGGAGAGCTCATCTCCATTCTGCCATGCTTACTCAAAAATATACTTACTGGATAAACAAACAACACCTCAAAACTAAGTCAGGGTGTTTTCATCTCCCATGAAATTCAGGAACTTCCCCTTTCCTTTTGCTCCCTGGTAAGACATTCTAATACCCAAACCTAAACTCTCAAGAGGGCCAGCTGGTCTGCAGCCCACACCACGCGCTTTCCTTCTGGAATCACAAAAGTGTGCAAGCGAGGGTTGCTGGAGGCGCTTCCCTTAGCAGGGCAGTGAATTTGCCCCAGGCCAGGACGACGAGCTCGGGATGGTTTGTGAGGAAAGCTTGTCCCTGTGGCAAATCCAGCAAGTCCTGGTCTTAGCGGGGGTGACAGGGCCACTGGAATCAAAGAAGAGGGTTATGACTTCTCCATCACCCACTGCATGCTGCACCCCATGGCGGCTCCTTTGACATAAATGTTCCCATTCAGTCCTCAAGTATTGCGCCCTTCGCTCAGGTCCGCCTCTGAGGTTTGCATGGCTGGCAGCAAGACAACAGAGCCATGTGCTTAAATATGCAAAAGCTGAAAATCAGGTTAGTAAACAGGACACCCAGCCCACACGTGTCCAGGCAGAGCCCACACCCAAGCTGCCGACAGCTGCCGCTGTGCTATCCCTTGGGCCTTGAGGATGTGCACCCCAGTGGAATGGTTGTCCTCAGGAGGAAGAGGACCCCTTGCTTCAGGCCCTGGGAGCAGGTGGGGGAATCTGGGCCAGGGAGTCTGGAGTTTTGGGTCCCAGAGTGCAAGGTGGGCATGTGCCCTTGACCTCTTGGTCTCCTTGTCCAGTGCTGAGGGTTCTCTGTTTTCATTTTTATTTATCCACAAAGGAGCTAAGCAACAGTTAGTGTATTGGTTATCTATTGCTGTGTAATAAATTGCTCCCAAGCTTAGTGGCTTACAACCACCAACCATCATTATCTCACAGTTTCTGCTGGCGGAATCTGGGTGTGACTTAGCTGGATCTTCTGGCTCAGGGTGTCCCACAGGCTGCATCTCATAGGTTTCTCTTGAATGATGGTGGATCTGCTTCCAAGCTCATTCATGGGGCTCTTGACAAGATTCAATTCCTCCAAGGTTGTTGGACTGAGAGCCCCAGTTTCTTGCTGGCTGTTGTCCAGAGGTCTTTGTCCGTCACCTCTCCAAAGGGCAGCTCACAGTAGGGAGTTGGCTATACCAGCATGAGCAAGAAAGAGGGAAGGAAGGGTAGGTGTAAGCAAGATGGAAGCCACAGTATTTTGTATCTTAGAAATGACATCCCATCATTTTTTGCCATTTTCTATTGATAAGAAGCAAGCCACTAGGTCCAGCTCACATTTGAGGGGAGGGAATTACACATGGGTAAGAATGTCAGGAGGTGGAGAGCACTGGGAGATATTTTAGAAGCTGTCAACCACAGCTAGGTCAAGTGAACTAATTCTCCATGATCATGCCAACAATATGTGGCCAAGTCAAGTTTCTAGTCTAAAGTCAGTATTCTTTTACCAACAACACACATGAAGCCAAGATCCTCTTTATCTTACCTCTGAACTTGGCAAGCCTCTGTCACAAGAAAAAGAAAGAAAGTAAGTGACAAAGAAAAAGAGGAGAAGAGAGTGAGAAGGAAAGTGGGGAGGAAACAGTAGAAGGGAGAAAAGGAAGGACAGAGGAAGAAGCTCCAATGTCCATTGTGGGGTCGGCTGGTGAGATGACCTGCTGCAGCCTTGCCAGAGACCTTTATTAGGCCAGGACCTGGCTCAGAAGAGGGGTTTGATGCACACCACCTCTTTGATCTTTCACGTCTCTGGAGGGATGAGAGTTAAAAAGGTTTCCACAGAAGACACCTGAGGCTGTCATCTGTGCGCCTCTGATATGCCAGCATTGAAATGTGTGGGCCCAGAGACCTCTTTGTAAATGACATCAGAAACATCTTACATATTCTTAAGTGAAAATGGCATGCTGCAAATCAGCATGTAGAGTTGATCCCATTTATGTAAATAAAAGGAAATGATGCACATATATACGCTGATACAACCATATATTTTTCAAGAAGGATGTACGAGAAACTGTCCATAGAGGTTACCTATAGGAAAAGGACTTGGTAGGAGATTTTTGCTTTTAAGTTCTCAGCTGCCTGTATGGTGAGTATTTTACCATGTTCATGTTTTATGATTCTTTTAATTAAGAAATACGTAAGAGAGAAAGGGGACGGGGAAAGCAAGCCCCTCAGACCTATGGGAAAGTCTCTTCTCCATGAGAAGAACCTTGAATGTGCAAAGTGCTGGGCTGAATGCCCTACTCCAGGGCTGCTCCAGGACTGGATGGCACCTAAGGGCATTGCGTTTGAGCCTCACCTGATACCAAAACCCCCAGTGCAAGATCCTCCTCCTCCCCCAAGGAAAATCTAGCCTTATCTTGGATCCTTCCAGCAAAGGACTCTCACTACCTTTAAATGAGCTCATTCCCCCTTTGGATCTAGAAAGCATTTATCTTGGGCTGAAATCTATCTCCTATGACTTTCTGTCCTTGAGCCTTCCTCTATTTATGAAACCAAAGAGACCACATGTCTTTCTTCAATCCATTCTTCCCCAGCCAACAATGTCATCATAAAGACGTAAATCGGATATCTCTCTCCTGCTGAAAAAAAATGAGGAACAATCCCCAGCTCTTTGGGGTGATCTTCAAGGCCCTTTGTGATGTGAACTCTGTATGCCTGAAGGGTCCTCCACCTCCCTTCCTTCCACCCTCGTAAGTCACAGGCATCCCAACCTGTTGTTTTGTTGCATGAATATATCAGGCTCATTCCCACCTCAGGGCCTTTGCGCTTTCTGTTCCATCTACCTGAAATGCCCTTTGCCCAGAGTGAAGATCAATTAGCTAGCAATTTGTCCTCCTGTGGGGTCTCAGGTCAAATGTCTTCTCTTTGGAAGCTCTTCCCAGACCTTCAACTAAAGTAGTTAATTAATCAACATGGGAAATAGGGTAAGAAAATGATCAGATTTGATAACCTATAAAGAGAATTGAAATAATGTGATCCAGAAAGTAGTGAGTGATGTCTCCTTGAGAGTGTGTAGCTCTTTACTCCATTGGTGGTGGTGGGGGGGGTCCCTCCCCAGAGTTATGGGAATGGTTGGACGTGCGACACTTAACACGGGACCAAAGGAACTGACCGCAGCCTGTTGGTCACAAACACTCACAGCCTGGGGAAGGACACTGCTCACCATGCAGGGCCACGGGAGCTGCCCCTGGGAGCAGGGTGAATGAGTGGGGGCTGTGGGAGGCAGCTTCGTAGGAGGGTGAGGAGACCCCTGCTTCCCGCGGGAGGTGTGATTGGCTTGCTTGAATATTTCCATGGACTGCAGGGACCCGAGGCCCACTACTCGGGCATAAGCAGGTACTCTGTCTGGTCCCCGTGACAGGAGGGTTGTAGGGCTAGAGACCTTGTGTGCAGGAGCAGAGGGGAGGGGGACATGCGGGCAGGCACGCGAGGCCCTCCTGATTTCACGGATGTCAAGGCAGCACTTAGTTCCAGGCCTTAATCGTACTGCAGTGGCCTGGGAAGGCAACTTTGAAGAGGTGACATTGTCACCTCTGAGGGTTGAACAATAAGAGGGAGTCAGCAATGAGAGAATCCAGGGAAGAGGAAGTCATCAGGGCAAAGGTCTTCACGTGGGAATAAACTTGACCGCATTGAAAGAAGAGAAGAAAGGCTGGAGACACTGGTGAAGGGAGGGGCTGCAGGAGATGAGGTTAGAGAGCGGGCCACGGCCTAGAGAGCGGGCCATGGCCCAGAGTCTGGACTTGATTCTCAGGGTAATGGGCAGCCACTGGCAGACCCGGAGTGACGAGCTCAGATCAGAGGTGATGGGGAAGAGACATTGTCTACATGTACTGTTTGGATATGTGGCAGCCATTTTGGGCCATGAGGTTCAAGATTGATCAGCAGAGGGTGACAAAAGAGAAAGATGGAAAGACCCCAGGTTCCTGACGATATCGCTGAGAAATGGAATTAACAACCTTAGAAGCTGCCTTATTTCCAGGCATTTTGGTATGTGAGAAAATAATTCTCTTTATTGTATAAGACATTTTTTGATTGGCTGTTACCTGCAGCCAGAAGCCTCCTAACTGGTTTACTGAACAATTATGAAGCGCAAACGATATGATGCGTGTGAAATGTGTTGTGCCTTGTCCAAGATAAATGGTATTAATATGAAGATAAGTTTCCAAGGGTCAGAGTCTTTGTGTTTATGCTGTGACATTTTCTCTACCTGGCATAGAAAAATGAAATTTTAGATTGTGGGGAAGAGAGTGGGTGAATAAAGGGCCAAAGATTTTAATTTTTAATGGGAAATACAGCTGATTTCATTATTTGCAGTTTCCAAATTTGTGAATCTGCCTATTTGCTAAATATGTTTGTGGGGACTTTTTTGCAGTCTTCCCCAGACGTGCCTATGGGCCTGGAAAAATTCCCTACAAGGCTGATTTGGTATTTCCCAATGCAATGTTGAGGTACTGGGACTTTTTAGAATATAATTAGTGTGAGGAAAGAGAATGTGGTGGAAGGTTATTATTGTCGCTTGGGATCTGGTCAGAAAGCGCTAATCAAGCCCAGAACCTTTCCCTTGACCTGGAAGCTGCCTCAAGCCAGTAACTGGAGCCATTGCACTCACCTTGCTTGTTTCCCATCTTTTAGGGATCACGGTCTTTGTTTCCTGAATGTCTAGTGTTTCATATATTTTGTCAATTTAAAATTTATTATTATTAAATTATTATATCATTTATTATACATTATAAATGACATTATATAACACTATATATCAATTGTTATACTATCATTATATATAATTATAATATATTATATGTAAATTATATGCCATAATATAATTATATACTATATATACACATTATGTACCTATATCCCTAATTTTATAATGTATATAATAATGATTAATAATAGTTAAAATTCTGGTGGTTTGTATTTAAAACATGTTTCACTATGAAAGGAATGGTTTGATTTCTCATTCAAGGAATATATATTATATATAAATACATAATTATTACAATAAATTATTATAATAATAATTAAAGGTATAGGGTTTACATTTAAAACAGATCTCTCACTGTGAAAAGAATGGCTTGGTTTCCCAATAAAGGAGTTTCTGGTACCAGTAAGCAGGGTTTGGGTCCCGGGCTGGCCTTGCCTTCTCCCTGCTTCTAGAAATCACATCTCATAGATGGGAAGTTTTAGTGAGCAAAGCAGAGCCCATCAGAAGATGGTGTGAGCTCCTGGCACAAATCCAGACTCTTAGTGTTGTCTCAGAGACTCAAAGCAACCCTTCTGCCAGAACCAGAGTAGGTGAAAATGGACTCATGATAGTGTCTGTTCTAATTAAAATTCATTTATGAATAATGCAGTAAAGTTTAGGAATGAATGGAATTGTGGCCTCTACTCACTGAAAATATGGAGATAAACATATCCCTCTGTGTCCATTACATAATTATGGTTTTTTGTACCCAAAGCAGAAAGCCTTAGGGAGTGGCTGACTTTCTTAGCTTCCTAGTCAGGTAAGTTGGCCAAGTGAGTAAACTTTCTGGAAACTTGTCTTCCTTATCTAAAAATTGAGGGTGGGATCCCTTGCCCAAGCTGCCCAAAGTGCCAGTCATGCAAAAAATATACCAAAGGGGAGCCATTTTTAATCTTTCAAAGTCTCTAAGGTGCTATATAAATTGTTGTTGAAAAATAATCTTCATGTTCCAAATAGACAATAATAAGTATCTGCACTCAGCCGACCAATTCATTCTCCTACCTGTGGTCAATTGCAAAAATGGCTATATATGGTGGTGCGATGGTGGCTCAGTGGCAGAATTCTTGCCTGCCATGCCGGCGATCCGGGTTCGATTCCCAGAGCCTGCCCATGCCAAAAAAAAAAAAAAAGGCTACATTCCTCCTTCCTTCTTTTCCTGCATTCACATCCTGTACAATGTGGCTTCGCATTTCTTCTGTCTAAGAGGTGGAGCCATTCCCTCACTCCTCGGATCTGGGCTGTTCTTGTGACATAGTTTGGCTAATGGAATGCAGTGTGGGGTGGTCGCCCCTTCTGACCCTAGGCCTAAAGAGACCTTGCAGCTTTCACTCTATTTCTTTGAACCCTGCAAGATGCCATGAAAGAAAGCTTGGGCTCACCTGCTGCAGGGTGAGACTAGCCTGACCTAGTGGCTGTTTGCAGACATATGCATGTGCTCTATCAAGATGAAAAGGACTGCCCAACTGAGCCCAGGCTAAAGATGATTAACTTGTAGAATCATGAGCTAAATAAATGGTTGTTTGAAGTCACTAAATTCTGGAGTATTTGTTACACAGCTGTACAGATTGATATAAACATTTTGCTGATCATTCACTGCCTGTGCTATTAATCAAGGTATCTTACATACATAGCTTTTGCCAGTTGTGCAGACAAGTTAAAAAGACAGATACTGAACAAGAAGTCAGAAATGGGGGTTTTGCCAGCATTTATATAATTTGAAACAGCCTAGGAGTTTCTAAAAAGATCATGACAGGCATATATTTAGGAATTTATCTTCTAACCCTGTGCTGGTTTGAAACAGTTATATACTCCAGAAAAAAAGAACATGTTCTTTTAATCCTTATCCAATCTACTGGGAGCAGACCTATTGTAGGGTGGAATCTTTTGATTGGGTTGTGTATTAGCTTGTTAAGCTGCCAGAATGCAATTTACCAGAAATGGATCCACTTTTATAAAGGGGATTTATTCAGTTGCAAGTTTGCATTTCTAAGACTGAGAAAATATCCAAACAAGAGGTTACCTTCACTCAAGAAAGGCTGATGCTGTCTAGGACACCTCCGTCAGCTGGGAAGGCATGTAGCTTGCATCTGCTAGTCCCTTGCTCTTGGGCTCTGTTGTGTCTGTTTCCTGTGGGTTTCCTCACTTGACATCTGTGGGCCTTCACTTAGCTCCTCCGGTATACAACTCTGGGTTCTGGCTTGCTTAGCATCTCATGGGAAGACACATGGCGACGTCTGCTAGGCCCTGCATCTCCAAATGTCTGAGTCTCGTGTTGTCTCTGTTCATTCTGTTCTTCAAGCATCTGCATCAGCTCTTAGCGTTCTCCAAATGTTTTCCCTTTTAAAGGACTCTAATAAACTATCAAGACCCACCCTAATCAAAAGTCCACACCCACAATCAGGCATGCTCATATTTATGAAGATAAGCTCATTAAAAGGTCATGCCCAAAAGTAGGAGGGTTACATCTCCCTGGAGATCGTCTAATCAAAAGGGTTTCCACCCTACAATTTTGAATGGGGATTAAGAGAACATGGCTTTTCTGGGGTACATAATATTTCCAAACTGGCACAGTTTTTTTCCACGGAGATGTGACCCACACCGATGGATGTGAGTGTGATATTTTGTAAGTTATCCCCATGGAATTGTGGCCATGCCCATTCAAGATGCATCTTAATTACTTTGCTGGAGTCCTTAAAGATGCTCATGGAGATAGAAAGAGCTCAGAACTGGCACGGAGAGCAGAGAAATGAAACCAAGTCACAGACATTTGGAGATGCTAAGCCAAGAGGTAAAATCCAGGGTTTGCCCCAGAGAAGCTAAATGATGGTCCCAGATGCTTAGAGGGAAAGACACTGGAGTCAGAAGCTGAAAGCAACGAACCTGGACCAGGGACAAGCTGACACCTGCACATGGCTTCCCAGTTGGTAGAGGTGTTCCAGGTATTGGCTGCCTTTCCTTGGAGAAAGTATTTTCTTGTTGGTACCTTAATAAGGACATTTCCATGACCTGAGAATTGTAACTTGTAACTTAATAAATCCCCTTTATAAAAGCCAATCCTTTTCTGGTATATTGCACTCTGGCAGCTTTAACACACCAAAACAAGCCCCTACCCATCACACACACAATCTGAGTATATTCAGTTGGAATGCTGATGTAGTGAAACAGGCATTAACATGCTGATGGGAATGTGAAAGGGCATGATCATTTTTATTCATTAAATAAATACTTATTAAAATACACCTGATGCATCAGGCACTGTAATATAGGATGGAGTTAAAGGATGAAAACATGTAGTTTCTATCCTCAAACAGCCCATGAGTGACAAAACTGGATTGTGAAATCAGCTCGTACATAAAAGAGAAATATTGGAAAGGAATTTGGCAATATGTATCAAAGGTTTTAAAACTAATTTTACTCTTTGTTTTAATAACTTGTCTTCTGGATATATAATTCTAAAGGACTGATCCAAAATGAAAAAAAAGGGCTTTATGCACAAAATGTTCTTCTCTATATCTAAATATAGGTGAAATCTATCAATTCCTAATAACAGATATGTTATGATAATCCACTCCCTAAAGCATTACCCAGCCACGAAAGTTACATTTATGAAGAATTTGTTGTAACAAAATGGTTATGACGTGCTAAATAAAATGCAGAATGCAAAATAACATTTGCAATTGTATTAAATCTTTGAAATAAAATTAGGATAAAATACTCTTAATGTTTGTAGTGATTTGGCTTTTGAAAAATTTAATCCTTACAATACTTCTTCAAGGTATTTTCTAGCATTACCATTTTACAGATGAGGAAGCTGCTCTATTTTGCTAGCTGCTGGAATGCAATATACCAGAAACAGAATGGCTTTTAAAAAGGGGGAATTTAATAAGTTGCAAGTGAACAGTCTTTAGGCTGTGGAAATGTCTCAATTAAAGCAAGTCTATAGAAATGTCTAATCTAAGGCATCTAGGGAAAGATACCTTGATTCAAGAAGGCCGATGAAGTTCAAGGTTTCTCTCGCAAGTTGAAATGCCCTTAGCCAACACAGTCAGGGTTTCTTTCTCAGCTGAAAGGGCACATGGTGAACATGGCGTCATCTGCTAGCTTCCTCTCCAGCTCCCTGGGAGGCGATTTCCTTCTCCATCTCCAAAGGTCGCTGGCTGGTGGACTCTCTGCTTCGTGGTTCTGCAGTGTTCTCTGCTGTGGCTTTCTCGTGGCTCTGTCGTGCTTCTCTGCTCTCTCTGAATCTCCTGGCTTTCTCTTTTGTTGTTCTCTGCTTCTGAAGCTTTCTCCAAAAATACTTCTTCTTTTATAGGATTCTAGTAAATTAATTAAGACCCATCTGGAACAGGTGGAGACACATCTCCACCTAATCAGGTTGAATACCCACACTAACTGAGTCACGTCTCCATGGAGATAATCTAATTAAAGTTTCCAACATACAGTACTGAATAGGGATTACAAGAAATGGGTGTCTTTACAAAATGGGATTAGGATTAAAACACGGCATTCTAAGGTACATATATCCTTTCAAACCAGCACAGAAGCTAAGGCTTAGAGAAGTTTTCCTACTTAGAGCTGGATTTGAACTGAGAAATATTTGACTCCAAAGAACATTCTGTTTCCTTTATAGCTGTCAGATTTCTCTTAAAGGGATTATAGCTGGTTTTTATTTCCTTGTATCCCCTTATTGGCACTTTCTAACTTTTCTTAAATAAATTTTAAAACTTAAACATTTCATTATAATTGAAAACATAAACACATGGTTCACACTCTGTCCCTCTCTCTGATTCACAGGCAGAGCATGCACCTGTCTCCTTGGGAGCTTTCAGGAGCTTTGGGAGGGCATCTCTACTCTCCTGAAACTTCTCTCCCTCTAGCAGGAGGATTTCCGAAATGCTTTAACAATTGGAAAGGGAATCTTAGCATTCATGAAGTCTGGTCCCATTCTTCAGATTCCAAATCTTTGCCATTGCATTTACACAGACTTACACCCAGGGTCCCCTTGGACCCTCCAATAAAGGGGAATTCTCTCTGCTACATGAGGCAGCCCATTCTGTGGTTCAGCAAACACTGGAAATGGAGACATTCTTCCCTGGATTTAAGTGAAACTTGACTCCCTGTGGTTTCAGCCAATACTCTTAATGTTACTTACCCTCCTTCCTGCCCCATAGCAGTCACTCATTTATTTTCCTAGGGACAGCCCTGGTAAATATGTAGAGATAGATACTATGTTCCTAGCAGCAATGTCTCCTGGTTGCTTACTGGATGTTGATTCTCTCCATCCCCCACCCCATCCTTTTTTTTTAGAAATGGAACCCAAGTTTTATTTATGGCTGCTGTGTTTCCAGTTAAATACTGCATTTCCCAACCTCCCTTCCAGCTAGGTGTGGCCAAAGATATCTAAACAAGGGTTGTTGGGTAGAAATTACTAGAAAATTCCTTTAAAGGAGTTTATAGCTGAATTTTTATCCTTCCTCTACCTGTCCTGGCTTCCTCCACTTTCTTACTAGGATGAAGATATAATGGCGAGAGCTCAAGCAGCCACTTTGGAATCTTAGGCAACCTTGAGGATGGAAACCAGTGTTAAGACTGGTAGAGGAGAAAGATGGATGGAACATGGCATCTTAATGTTTATAGAGCTGTCATGCTTACCTTCTAGCTTCTTTCAATGAGATTTAAAAAGTAATAGGAAAAAACCCCAATATTATATCTTTTTTTTATAAACAAGAAAATGAAATTGTTAATTGGCTGTCATTATTCTCTGCCTTAGGCTCAACATCCCTAGTTCTCCCAAGCGTCCACAGGATTGAAATCCTCTCTTCACTTGGACATCGACTTGGCGCTGTTCCGATTGTCCTTGGCTCTCTCTAAAATAGTGCCCTAAATGAAACACAATGTGACTTAAAATGCAAATAACCCAGGAAGTAGAACACACATGATGCATCCAAGGTTGGGCACTTGTCTGTGTCCCTTGTCTGTGCTTTGTGGCATCCTTTTCTCCCCTTTACCTGGGCCCTATGTACATTTTCTCATTTCACTTTGACTATTACCTTCATGCTTGGCACAAAGCTGGTGTATGCTAAATATTTTGTGAACAGAACTGAATTCATCTCAAGGTGGACTTGGGGTAAGATAGCCCTTCATTCAAACCCAGCTCTATTCATCACTAGCTCAGTCCCTGGAGACACCTAACCTCTTTGAGTCTCTTTCCCACGTAAAGAGGTGATAATGGATCTAACCTGCAGAGTTGTTATGCTGATTAGAAAAATTTATGGGTAAAATAGTGAACATATCATCTGTAGAGAGCAGGTTTTGGGTATGGACTAGAAGTGAAATTACAAGGGTATTTGTCCTATAAAGAGAGAGGGAGACCCAGTGAATGTGTTTTGGTTTCTCACTTGTCTATTGGGCAGCTAGCTCATCATTGGCACATCACTGGTGCTTAATAAATAGTTGAATGCATGGTAGAATGGCCCAATCTATTCACTGGGATCAATGTGTGAATTCAATTCAATGTTACTGAACATTAAGAGTTAATATGATTATGAGTAAAACACAGTTCTTCCTCAGATATCAAGGAAGAAGGGCAAAGAACTAATACTTATTGTAAGTTTACTACATGCCAGGAATTTTCTAAGTGTTTTATTGATTATTTCATTTATATACCAATATCATGGGATTGGTACCATTATTTCATTTTTACAGATGAGGAAACTGAAGCTATGAGACATCGAGCAAGTTGGCCAAGTTCGAATAGAGCAGACTGTCTGATTCCAATGTCCATATCCATATGATAGGTGCTTGCTTCAACTATCCTGAACTTGTACACTCCCTCCCTCCAACCACTTCTGTGCAGACTCAACTTTGTTCTTCTTTCCATCTATCCACATTTTAGAGTTCCCACAGACCTTGAACCTGCAGGCGGTCCAAGTATTAACAAAAACATTAATGCCCAACTTACTGATTAATTTCAATTTTGTTAATATTTGTATAATCCTGATAGTGACAATTAATTTCTAACACATGAGATCTTTACACATGAGCATCTTGAATCCTTCATAAAAGCTTGGAGGGGAGTGTTATTTTTACTACTTGTTCTAGTTTGCTAGCTGCCGGAATGCAATATATCAGAAACGGAATGACTTTTAAAAAGGGAAATTTAGTAAGTTGCTAGTTTACAGTTCCAAGGCTGAGAAAATGTCCCAATTACAACAAGTCTATAGAAATGTCCAATCAAAGGCATCCAGGGAAAGATACCTTGGTTCAAGAAGGCTGATGAAGTTCAGAGTTTCTCTCTCAAGTGGCAAGGCACATGGCAAACACGGTCAGGGCTCCTCTCTCATCTAGAAGGGCACATGGTGAACACAGGATCATCTGCTAGCTTCTTCTCCTGGCTTCCTGTTTCATGAAGCTCCCTGGGAGGTGTTTTCCTTTTTCATCTCCAAAGGTCGCTGGCTGGTGGACTCTGCTTCTCGTGGCTATGTCATTCTGCTCTGCTCTCTCTGAATCTCTTTCCTTCTCCAAAATGTTTCATCTTTTATAGGACTCCAGAAACTTATCAAGACCCACCCAAATGGGTGGAAACATGTCATCATCTAATCCAGTTTAACAACCACTCTTGATTAGATCCAAGTGATGAGTGTTCCTTCTGAACTCTGCTTTCTACAAATTCTTGAGCAAATTAATGTTTTTGTATTAGACTATATACATGTTTAGGGGTGGTTGGTTATGCAGTCATAGTATCTGGAAGGAGGGGATCAGTCAATGATTAAACCACGCAGTGCTTAGTACCAGGATTGGGTTAAGTTAACCTGAGGTTAGGTTAGGTTAGGTTAGGTTAAGTTAGGTTAACCTGAGGTCACCTCAGGATGTCAGAATGGGAACAGCCTTAGGTCCATGAGTCAGGCTTCTGAGTTTTAGAAATCGGATTCTAAGTTTTTCAAGTTACTCAATTCCTTAGCAAATAGGTTTTAGCCAATTTCAAGAGTGACAAGCCCACAAGAATGCAAAATGCAGTTCAAAACACACTATAAACTGACTCATTTCATGGGACTATTAAACAAAAGTTGAACATATACTTAATTTTCTTAGAGAATCAAAAAAAAAAAAGGAAAATCTTTCAAATCAAGACACATGTGTGTTGGAGATCTGTCTAGAATCCAAATCCTTCCCTAATTTCATTAGCTTAGGGAAAATTCTTTGGTTTCATTGCTCCTGGAGGCAAAGAAAATTGCTGGGTTAGAAAAACAACCTCTGGTCATGAGCTTCAAAAAGTAATATCAGGCAGAGACTATTGCGCACACTAGGGAAGTTATTTCCCCTCAATAACTTGCCTGTCTTCCCTTATAGGTCTTGATTGTATAAAATGTTGACTTGACTCCTCATTTGTTGAATTCCATGTGACATGGGGAGATGAGACATTGTAAGCAAAGAGGCTTCTAAACATTCAGTTGTGCTCAGATTAGAAAAGAATTGTTAAAAGTGGAAGAAATTTAGGGATCTTATCATTAGATCCCTTTGCTTCGGTTGGTGAGAAATTGGAAGCCAAGTGAACAAATGCTTTTTCATAGAACTGACTCTTGGAAGGAACTGAGTCCCCTGTCACTCAGTGTGTTCTTGAAGAACCTGGATACCTGCTTGTTGACAAAGGGAGACTAGATATGACTTATGGAGATTAGAGCAGATAATTCTTGACCTCTAGAATCATATCTTTCTTTCATTGCATTCTACTCCTACCTTATTTGAATTTTTGTCTTTCAGAGAGGATGTTTCATGCATCCATCCACCCATCCACCCATCCATCCATCCATCCGTCCATCCATTCATCCATACATCCATCCACTTTTTCAACCACATTTTTGATCACCTGTGATGTGCCAGGTACTGTTAGGTGCCAAAAAACTGCATGGCCAATACTCATGTAACACAATTTTAATACGTAGGACATGATGTGGGGCCATGGAGGAGAGTATGTTAAGAGCTGACACACCCTGATTTAGATCCGGGTTTTCTTACTTAAACTAGACCCTCAGGGACTAGGAGGAGCATCTTACCTAATTGTGTTCCCAATCCTCCTCTTTAGTTGCCATAGTGATATCATGACTTCCTTTGCTCTCTATTTATGTCCCTCATTGATTGTTGTGGGCTCAGGTCCCTCTGGCCACATATTTCTATCAGAAATAAACCCTAACTGTGGAGTTCTTAATTTCTCTGTCTGAAATTGCTCAAATTGCAGAGTACAAGAAAGCCTTAGTTTGCCAGGGCTGCTGTGACAAATACCACACAATGGATTGGCTTAACAAGAGGAATTTATTGGCTTACACTTTGGGAAGATAGAAATCCAACATTAAGGCATGCTTCCTCCCAGGTCAGCAGTGTTCTGATGCTGGTAATCCTCTGGCTCTCCAGTGTCTTTCTCTGACTTCTGGCATCTCTTTATAAAGCCTCCAGTAATACGGAGTAAGGCCCACCCTAATTGGATTAGGCCACATTTAGAGAGGCTCTTAGAAGAGCCTATTCAGAAATGAGTCCACACTTTTACCACTAATCAAAGGATTTTCTTTACAAATGGGTCCATATTCACAGGAAGGTGGATTAAGACGATTGGGATACATCATTCAAACTACCACAAGGACAATTCTGCTTAAATCTTCAGTCTTTGCAAACCATGTTTCTATAGCTCAGGTAAGATGATCTGTCAACAGATATGGGCAAATACTGGAAACCCTTTATCCAACTTGTCTCTAAAACTTCTGCCATTTACTCATTTCCAGGTGGGAACATCATTTGTGTGACCTTGAGCAACTCACCCATTCTGAGCCTTAGTTTCCTCATATATATAAAAAAGATATTGTTGCCTAAGTTTTGGGGGATGAATAAGGATGGGGTATTAAAGAAGCAAAGCAAGTAAAGCATCTAGCATAGAGTTGGGGTTTGAAGTTATGAGGTGGAGGTGGAGCACAATGCAGGGGGGGGGCCTGGTTATGGAGGAAGGTCAGCTCCCCAGGTGCCAAGGAGTCTGGGCTTCAGCCTGGATGGTTCAGCAATGAACTTCATCAGGACATTCATTCTCATGGAGGATAGCGCTTCCCACTGACTGGAATGCTTGAATCCCTTGCTGAAGAAATCTCCTTCCTGGTATTGAAGTACCTGAGAACCTGATTTGGCCACCAGAAGTTAACTAGGCAAAGGGTGTGGTGGGAAAACCCTGGAAGGGGGTCAGGGTTAGACACGCTGTGCTTCTGGGCTGGGCTGTGCCACCTCTTGGCTGAGTAACGCGTGCATAGGCACTCACTTCTTCAGACTTGCAACTTTTTCTTCTGTAAATAAAATGGGGCAAAACAGCAACACTTGCAGATAGGTTGCAGGGGGCTAAATGGACTAGTATACATGGGCCAACCCAGCATGTAATAAGCACTCAGCGAACAATTGCGTGGGCTTAGAGCAAAAGGAGTGGGTAGATAGTATGGAGCCTACAGGGGCCAGGCAGGGACCTGAGGAGGTGAAGCTAGGTGAATCAGGGGCTGGGGCCGGGTGGGAACACCCATCTATCCAAAGACGGCAGCGTTCTTCGACTTCCGCACATGTTGTCATGAGAGTCCTGCGTTATCAAATCTCCTTTTTAAGATGAGAAATCCCAATTTTTAGATATTGGCAACTACTACTGCAATTAGTAATAACGCACCATGTGGGTCAAATATAACGTATGTGGGCTTAGTGGTGGCTCTTGACCCTCTGCTGCATGGCCTCTGGCTTGAAGGAGGTTTCCTGTTTCATCCAGAGCATGATGAGGTCCATGGTCCTGCAGCAGCCTGGAAGTGGGGTGCAGGGCTTGGGCTGAAGCTCCAGGCAGTGCGGGCGCCCCATCAGGTTTGCCTCTGGGGTCCTCTGCTTTCTTTCTCGGTTGCAGGGTTAGCCTGCTCCACTTTGATGATAGCCTTTCCCTGGATGTGTGAAAAGCCCAGGTTTGGGGCAGGTAGCTGCTCCCACAATCCGGGGCGGGGGAGACTCTGGTTGGTTGCACTATGGGATGATTTACACCTGAAGACTGTGCAATTTTCCTTTACAGACTTACAGTCAGTGACTGTAGTGTGAGTGTGGAAGGGGCATGTGCAGGGCGGGGGTAGGACGTCTCTTTGTCACCTTCCTCCCTGGACGTGCACTTTACTATAATATGTCCAGTTCTGAATACTAATCCAGTGTGTCCTTGATTCGGAGACCTCTGTTTGTAGGACACGCCATCGTTGTATTAACAGCCATACGTGATCCCAATACAGAGATACTTTAATTCTAAAACTCCTCTGGATACCAGAGCTTTAAAACGTGGGACCCAGCATGACTGAGAACTGAGGGAAGTTTCTGAAGACGTTGCCTGTGCCGTGCCTGGACCTGCCTCTGAGCCCCCCATCTCGCCTCATATGAGGTGGGGACCCCGGGAGTTCTGCAGCCCTCCTGTGTGACAGCAGCAGGTGAAGACACACATTTGTGTGTGTTGTACTCCGTGTTTGTATGCTCTCATGTGCCTTTCATTCAGTCAACGAATGTTTCTTCAGTGTCAACTATATTTAGCCTTGTTCTAGGCGCTGAGGATATGGAGAGGGATGAAACAGACAATTCCTGCCCTTTTTTTAAAAAAACAATTTTTGTTGTAAAATACAACATATATAAAGAAAAGAAAGAAAAAGCAGTAATTTTCAAAGTACACTTCAACAAGTAGTTGGGAACAGATTTCAGAGTTTGTTATGGGTTACCATTCCACTATTTCAGGTTTTTCCCTCTAGCTGCTCCAAAACACTGGAGGCTAAAATAAATATAGTGATTCAGCAGTCACACTCATTTGTTAAAGCCTTTCTTCTCTGTTATAACTCCTCCTTTGCCTTGGATCCTTCTCCCAATCTATAAGGATCTTTCATTCCTGTCCTTTTGAGTTTTCAACAGACATAATGACAGGCAATGCTACCTGGTCTTATTTTATACATTTAAGAACTGTGAAAATAACTAAAACAGGGAAAGGGAAAGTGAGTGGTGGTGGGGGGTATATTTAAAGTAGAATGGCCAAGGGATCTCTCTCTCTGGGGAGGTGACATTGCCCAGAGACCGAAATGAAGGGAGGGAGCTGGCCGTGAAAAGCTCTGGGGGGAAAGCCCTTCGGGGAGAAGGAACAGCCACCCCAAAGGCCTTGAGTTGTGTCTGGGGGAGGCTGTGGTGTAGCCGAGAGGGCAACGTGGCGGCGCAGGGGACGAGGCTGGAGAGACACAGAGTGGGGTCCCGTGCCCTCGGAAGGGGTCTGGGACTTATTCTCGGCAGGTTTTACTCTGGGGAGCTGGGAGACAGGGAGTTCTTTCAGGATTTAATCTATTTTGTCTCCCTCACCCCACCCCCGAGGTTGGCACTTATTCCCCAGAGCAAGACCCAGCCCTGGAACCTACGAGAGCAGAAGCTGGGAAGAAAGGAGGGGAAGGACCACGGGACTGTGTCAAGCCTCTTTCCTCTCCATATTCCAGTTTTTCAGTTCCTGAGCTCATTTCTTTCTCACTTCACTCCCATGACTAAGCAGTGAAGAAGCCATCACCTCTATTTTAAGACAGGAAGTGGAAGCCAAGAGAGGCCGTCTCTCTTGCCCAAGGTCACTTCTCTGGTTATGGCAGAGCCTGGATGGGAGCCCCAGGTGACTGGACTCCCTGTCCAGTGCTCCTGTGACCCTCGAGGTTCCTCCTCAGGATGGGCGATGTCATCCTCCTGCACCCTGAAAACTGCTGGGCACAGGAGCCCTCAGGTGTCTGCCCAGATTTTCCACCAGAGTTGTCGCTGCAAAGCATTTCTGAGGAAGCAGAAACGAACTCTCAGGGACCTGGCAGACTAAATAAAGAGTGTTACCAACGGGATATCACCCACAGCGAAGCCATCTGCTTTCACAGAGCAGCCGAGAATGTTTCCCGTGGCGCACACAGGCACCCATCCCTTCCTCAAACGCAGAGACTCCGAGTAGCACGTCTGCTTCTGGGTTCGAGACCTCAGGTGTGCAAGAAATGCAACTTCCTTTGTCTTAATACAACGGAATCCAGTTTTAGTTCTAAACCTCTGTTGTGTTTAAGGAAACACAATTTCAGTTTGGGCCTCTCGGCCTGGGGCTGGGCGGTTTGCTGACCTCCAAGGCCCTGGGCGGAGAAGGCAGCCCCAGCCCAGCTGCCCCAGCGCCATGCTGACGCGCCTGTCCGGTAACCTATCGCCGTATCCTCTCTCGTCTTGACCACGAGCCCCCTCTGGCTCTTGGTGAAGGGAGAACATTCTGCAGGTCCCTGCCCTGCTCTGGTGTGAAGGGAATGCCATGTCCGTCTCATTCCGCTGTCCTGAAGACATACCGAGGCTTGGGGGCCCTGATCTTTCCTATGCTCTGCATGGGTCCCAGCTTGGCCGTGGGGACAGTCTCGCTGCTCCCCAGGACCTACCTGTTCTTGGGTTCTCCAAACCTCTCTGAGAGGTCGAACCACCTCCCATCTGTCCCTGAACAGGGCTGGGGTGAGCCAAGGACCAAGGTCCTTCACTTCTGGCTGTCCTCACCCCAACTCAGGGGATCTTCCCTGCAGCCTCAGGGAGCCCAAAGCATAATCCTTCTTCACTACACATTCTTCTCTCTTGTTAGATGCTAGGGTTTAAACTTAAAAACTGAAAGCCCCAAATTGCATCCTTTGTTCTCTCTGCATTCCCCTGAGCCATCTCGTCCCTGAGGCAATAACCACTGAATGTTCTACTTGCTGCCAAAATTTAGAGGAAGGATCCCAGAGTCCAAGGAAATATGGGGATCATAAAACCAAACCAAACAAAGGAAAATCTTGTTAATATTTCAACATATTAACTCTCCACTCTGTAATATGTCTGGTGTTAGAAGCATCAGCTCTGAAGCTGGACAGACCTGGTTTGAACGCTAATGGCAAGGCGCTTAGTTTATCAGTTGGGACACATGGGCGCTTAGTTCATCATACATACTCCACATGTATGAACCGTGGTATTTCATGTGTAACATGGAAGAAATTATTCCTAACCTGATGGGTCATCGTGAGGCTTAGAAAAGATAATCCCTGCTAAGCTATCAGCACAGAGCTTGGGCACTACCGCTGCTGCCATTCCAGTGGGGTTTCTGACGAGCTTGGTGTGGGATTTCTCCACCCAGAAAGTTTGAAGTTCTCCAAGAAGGCCTTCAGGTCCAAGGAATCACTAGAAGGACTCAGAGAATGCAGAAAAGTGGTTAGACTCATGGTTATATGTATATTTTTTTCCCACAAAGGGATACAGGTCAAAATCAGCAAAGGCAAGAGGCACATAGGGCAGGGTCCGAGAGACTCCCAGCAAGAGCTTCTCCTTGTCCTCTCCCACTGGAGTTGTCCAGAGCTTTCTTCGTCCAGCACTGACGTTTGGCGGCATGCGGGAGTATTGTCAACCCCGGGAAGCTCACTGCGCCTTGGTATCCCAGAGCTGTTTTGGTGGTCGGCCATTTAGGCAGAGCTGACCTTCCCTTCAGCCTCAGCCCCTCCAGATGTCCAGCGGATACCACGTGTCCCAGCGTGCCCACCCAGGTCACATCGTCAGCAGAGACTACCCAGTATGACCCACGGCCACAGGTAAGCAGAGACACGCTGGCCAGGCAAGACCTTCCAGGGCTTGTAGTTTACTTCCCAGGAGCTGGAGGCTAGGGCCAAAACTTTTTTTGTGGGAGGTCATTCCTTCACTGCACAGCCTGTATCTTTATCTGGTAAAATCCAGAACGTTCCCCCCTCTCACTTAGTAGAGATTGGGCAGGTTTCTATGTTCTTAATGACTTGGTGTGCTTTCTTTCCTCTTTCTTTGTCTCTTCCTTCTGTTTCTTCCCAAGTTAGAAAACCAACTCACCCTGTTGCATTCCTACGACCACTCAGGCCATCTTCAGGCCTCCTGAGTATCTCCCGACTCTGACATCGTTTTATCCCCACCGCACTGCCACTGTTTAGGACACATCGTCTCTCACCTGGGCCAGAACAAAGCCCTCTTAATCAGCCTCTCCAACTTGAGTCTCTCTCTTGACTCTAATCAGTCCTGGACACTGCTA
The DNA here is from genome assembly GCA_004026745.1 of Myrmecophaga tridactyla. NCBI lineage: Eukaryota > Metazoa > Chordata > Mammalia > Pilosa > Myrmecophagidae > Myrmecophaga > Myrmecophaga tridactyla. The sequence continues at coordinate 47,385 of PVIY010007775.1, read as the reverse complement.
TCTGAGTGACCTCTAGGGACAGTGTCCTCTGCTCTTTGGTGGCTTCTATGAACCACTGGAAAATATTCAAGCTCTTTTGGTAAACACAGCCTTGCCTAGTTTTGTGGCCCCTTTCTCTGTTGCTTCCTCCCTTGTCTTCTCAACAGGACTTTGTTTTCCAAAATTCACACTCCTAGGTATTTGCTCTCTCCATCTGGGCGATTTGATTGCCTCTCTCTGCACCTTTCCAGGGGGCCCCTTCCTGTACCCCATGCCAGTCAATTGTTACCAGACCTGGCCAACAATTTCTGAACTCATCTAAAATCTTAGCTTCCTGGAGAAGCCTTGAGGACCCCCTGGGATGCCTCCACAGTATGTGCACAATCTTGTATTCACATTTTTTTCACATTGTACCGTGAGAACTTGAGCCTTGGGCCTGGTGCGTGGAGGCACTCTGTACATACGTTTTGACTTGATATACAATGATGAAACCTGCAATATATTTGACTCCATATATTAAAGAGTTATTCTATATTGGGCTTTATTACAGGTTGATTCCCAAACCCAGCGGGATTAGGTTTCTGATTCTCATTTGTTCCTTTTTATAGGCTGTGTTTTATATTTAAGATATTTTAATTTTAGAGTTTCTTCTTTTCTTTGACCATTGCTTTTTGTTTTCTATATAAATCAAATCATTTCTTCCCCTCTCACTGAGAGCTCTACTCTGGAATTAGCCGGCTGCTCATGTAATAGTCAGCTATAAAGCAAATAAAATATTTCTGGCAGGTTCTGCTCTATGAGAAAATATTTGTTATGTTTGCGCTCCAGTTTGGAAGCCAGTTATTGTTTACTAGCTGTGTTTTAATATTGCATTGTTTTTCCATTATTGAGTGAGCTGCCTGAGGGGAGCCCCGACAGCCTCAGATACTGCCACCTTGTGGCGATGCAGGGTGATGACCGGTTCCTTAGGGAGAGGAGGTTGTTACTGGAGCACAAAAGCTCTTGCTAGGAAATCACAGGCCCACAGAAGAGAGCCCCAGCTGCTATTTTTGGTATGATTGCACCACGCCGGTAATTGTACAAGGCACGTACCAGCCGATAGTTGCGATCCCAGCACAGCTCTGCTATGGAGTCCATTTTACAGATGGGAGAATGGAGATCCCAAGAAGCCAACTTCCAAGGGGGCTGGGGGAGGGAGTCACACCTAGAAGCAGCTGACCCCAGAGCCCGGGTTCCTTCCACCACCCCTTGATGGCTTTCTTTCTTTCTTTCTTTCGCTTTTGTATGCTGTATGGTGGCAGTCACATTTCATTTCTTTTCCATGTGAGTGTCCCGGTATTGCAGTGCCATTTGTTGAATTTTTGTTTATTTTTTCTTTGTTTGTTTATTTTCGGGAACTGCATGAGCCGGGAATTGAACCTGGGTCTCTTGCATGGCAGGTGAGAATTCTACCATGGAATTACCCTGGTACCCCCTCCTCGATGACTTTCTATAAATAGAGCCAACCATGTAGAAAATTCAGAATCCCTCCCAAACCCTTTGGAGACATAGGGACAAATGATCAGTAAATCTAGATATCTGATAGGACGCTGTTTGGAAGAGAAATTAGACTTGTTTCCTAAAGGGAAGGGGACACTAGGACAAACATGTAGAAGCTATATAGAGATGTCCTCACGATCACATCCTTCCTAGGACTGCTCCAGGGCCTCACACACACTGCAGCCACTGGCCTGTCCGGTGTCCCTCCCGTTAGGATGGGCCCTCCTCGAGGGGCCGGCTCTTCCCTGATCCCCAGTACCTGGCACAGAGGCTGTGGTATCAGCCATGATCGAATTATTTGGTGAGTGGAGGAATGAGTTAGAGCTGAAAGAGATACTCAAAATTGCCTGGGCTTCCTCGGAAAGGTGAGCACCAGTCTGCAAGAGGAGGCTGCATTGGGGTCGGAGCCTTCCTGTTTGGGATGCTGTTGAGAGCCCACCAGTTGCAGAGGCAGGGCCGAGTGAGGGCATCCAGGCAAAGCTTCCTTGCTAGGGGTAGTGATGAGTTCCAAGTGTGGTGAGCATCAGTCCCTCAGCACAAGAGGCATCCAGGAGAGGCCTGGGGTGGCCAGAGCCCCTGGATACGATGCCTTTGGCCGTAGCAGTTGCCTCTGCCCACTCCAGAGAAAGATGGAAGCACAGATGACAAGTCTTCTAGGTCTCAGAAGCTGTGGTTCCATTATGTCCAGGCTTCCAGCCTTTGCCACCTCATGGCATGGCCTGAACACACTGGTCTGGACACTCAACTAAAGGCCATCCAGGTAATGGAGGGGCCTGTAAAGTAGGGCATCCGTCTGACTCATTGAGGTAGGAAGAGATTTTTTATCTGTCACAAAATGTCTAGGGACGGTTATATGGACAGAAGGAAATGCATGGAATGCTCTTTTCCATGCTGCTCCATATGGCAGATTGTATTGTGTGGCCATAAATTCTTCTTTTTCTCCTCTCCATCTTTCTTCCACTCCTTCCCCTGGTTGGCAGAGTCCATTGACACTGGGCTCGGCGGGGTGACTGGTTTTGGCTGGTGGAATGTGAGTGAACATGATACAAGCAGGTGTCTCAAGAGGCTTTGTGCAGTTTAGGTTGGCTTTTTGCATTTTCCAGGAGAAAAGCAAGCCCTGGATGGTGGCTCATCCCAGAATGAGAGACGGGTGGAGCAGAGCTGGACCTGACTGCAGTCCAAAGCAGCTGCTCCAGCCACTGCAGCCGACTTTGCACATCTGCAGGTGAGAAAAATGCTTGTTCTTATAAGACACTGAGATTTTGGCATTTTAATAATGGAGTGCTATTTGCACCAATGCTAACTAATGCACTCCTGAAGAATGAACTAGGACCAATGAATGGAAGTTACAGAGAGGCAGCCTGAGTCATGCTTAATATATTCTCCAAATTCTCTTGTCTATACATGATATATTTGTATTATCCCTATAGGTAGCAAATGGAGCCCTTTATTCTACTGAGCCCATTGTTGGGTATGGACATGGTGCTTTGGGAGCTGAAGCTGGAGCCTGGGGGGTTGCTCTGTACAATAGAGGATGGAGGGTTTGTAATTCCCATTAGCAACTAGAATACAGGGGAAAGGGGTATGGGGATGGAAGGGAGGAGGATATAAAAGGAAAACAAGGCAGAAAAGGATGAGTGAGGTGGTGGAAGGTGGTGGATGCTGTGATGTGATTCATTGAAGTTAAATAAACTCATGAACATCTGGTGTGAGTGGATATTTTATGGAAAGTGGTTAGTGGTTGAGCCTGAGTGACGTAGGCCAAAACAGTGGTGGCAACTGCAGACAGCGGGGCTGGAGCCCAAGGGGTTCATGTAGAAAGGTCTGGAAAGGAGCAGAAACCACAGAGAGGGCCCTGGCTGAAGGAAGGGGACTTGGGTTAAGTTTACATAAGTCTCTGAGCATCCGACTGTTCTCTGTGTTTCTAATAAAATGTTAAGTTACATGTATTAGTTTGCTAATACTGTGGGTAAGCAATATAACAGAAATGGAATGGCTTTTAAAAAGGGAATTTAATGAGTTAGAAGTTTACAGTGCTGCAAAAAATGTCCATACTAAGGCACCAACAAGAGGTTACCTTCACTCAAGAAGGCTGATGCCATCCAGAACACCTCTGGCTGGCATCTGCTGGTCCCTTGCTCCTGGGCTTCCTCTGGGGGTTCCTCTTTTGGCATCTGTGGGCCTTCACTTAGCTCCTCAGGATACAACTCTGGGTTCTGGCTTGTTTAGCATTTCATGGGAAGGCACATGGCGACGTCGGCTGGGCCCTGCAACTCTAAATGTCTGGCTCTGTCAGCTCTGAAGCAACTTTCTTCAAGTGTCTACATCAGCTCTCTTCAAAATGTTTCCTTTTTTAAAGGATTCCAGTAAACAAATCAAGACCTGTCTTGAATGGGTGGAGTTACATTTCCATCTAGTCAAAAGGTCACACCCAGAACTGGGCCTGCCACTTCTCCATGGAGATAATCTAATCAAAAGTTTCCACTCTACAGTATTGGATTAAGATGAAAAGAAATGGCTGCCCCCGCAAGATTGGCTTAGGATTAAAATATGGCTTTTTTGGGGTATATAATAACTTCAAACTGGCACATTACAGATCCCTTCCAAGGATCCCTTAAGATTTCAGTCAAGATCCTAGTGACCAGGTCAAGAAATTCCTAAAAGCAGCTTCCAGACAGTTGCTTTCATGTGTTTTTTTCTGACTGGGCATGTACAGTTTATATAGTATGTCAGAGAAATAGTAATGTACAGCATTTGTGTTACTATGATCAAGTGGAATCATAATAATTGCTAAGAGCCAGGATAAAGGAAATCCCAGCTTGAGCCTCAACAGTGTCCACTGTGGAGAATTCTGACATGTTTGGGCAAAGAGATGTCATGGAGACAGCACCAAAGTCCATTTGTGTGAGGGACTGAGCAGCCTCCTAGATGGAATGGAAGGCCAGAGGAAGAAACTGAAGAGAAACTTGGTCTTGCATCAAATCTCTAGAGAGAGGAGGAAAGGGCTGACTGGAAACCAATATGGCGCCCGTCTCCAGGAGGTGATGGCTGTCCCGCCATCACAGCCTCACGTCAGAAGAATCTTGGGGGAGAGGCTGGGAGATATGCAGATCACAAGTTAAAAAATGGCAGAATTGTTTTTACTAAACCTTACAGGCAGCTGAGCCCAAGGCAGCGCTGCTTTGTTTTCACCTAACAGAGAAATGGAAAGAGGAGAGAGTTCTGTTGTCTGTAGCCATATAAAACAGCAGTGGCAGGCTGAGGTGGTGGTATAAAGGGAAAGAATCCAGGGCAGGAAAGACTTGGCTTTGTATCCAAGCCTAGCACTTCTTACCTGCATGATCATCGGTGATTTGCATGATCATAGGTGATTTGCATAATCATAGGTGAGAAACACAAGAGTTTCTCAGTATTATAAACATTAATGCGTGATCATGGAGCCAGGAAGATGGCATGTTAGCTCTTGGGGCACCTCTGGCACTTCAAGGGGTGCAGGATATCTGTGGTTGGCAGAGCTGAGTTTAGCAAGAGTTGGTGACAGAGGTGGCAAAGGAGGGCAAGAGAGCTGGTGGCTGCTGTCCTCAGGAAGCAGCTCACATTGTTGTCAGGGAGCCGGGGAGGCGCCCTGGGCACAGCTGCCTCGTTCTCACGGAGCCTCTGAAGCTGCAGCTGAGGGTTGGAATTGCAGCAGATGCTGAGGCTTCCTCTTCCACATTGCCCCCTTCCTCCTTGTTTGGCAGAGCTCTGGTTTGATTTCGACATTGGCAGCATGCTTAGGAAATGAGCTGTGGCTAATCTAAGCCAATCATGTTATTTCCATTCCCTTTGGTGAGCGATTGGTTAAGGGACTGATGTGTGACACCCATCTTGGCCAAAGAGATGAGAGGGAAGTTTGCTTGGGACAGGGCCTTCTGGAAAGTTTTCTTCTTCTCTGAAAGAGATCAGTGGAGGAAAGCACTAGTGGGGGCTCGTTAAATCACCTGGTGGGTACAACACAGGAGTCCTAAAAGAAAGGAGCCTGAAGGGGAGGTGAGGAGAATGGGTGTGCCCCAAGGGAGCGGAGAGGGCTGTGTTTAGGTTCATGTGAGTCCCCCTCTTTTTTATCTTCGAAATCACCCCATTTTTAAAAAGAAAACCCTGTGCAGTGTGTCTAGGAGAACAGCGTGCACAGACGTGTATGTTTAAAAATTCAGGATGTTAATGAAAACAGTACCATTTTGCATAGTAAAACTATTATACACATGAAATTTTACTGTAGTTTGGATTTTATCCATTCTGTAACTCATTAAAATGATTTTCCTCTGTGTACTCAGACGTAAGCCAGTGACCCCTGCAGCAGCCATTCCCCACCGCGCCACCAGTTCCCCAGCTGAGGAGACTGGGCTGCACTGAGGGCGGCTTTGCCCGGTGGGTCCCCTGCTTTAGGGAGCCTGGGTTCCAGTCTCAGCTCCACCACTTACCAGTTGAGCAAACAGCAGCATCTTACTCAGATGTTTCTTAACCATCCAACGATGATAAGATGGAGGTAACAGAACCTAGCTCATAGGATTGTTGTCAGAATCAAGTGAGTTCTTAGGAACCTACTTGGCAAATACTAAATGTTCAACAAAAATTACCCACATTTACTGACTCACCCCCATGGCTTGGAGGGAGCCTGATAGGCTCACTCCACTCGACACATCCCATACCCCTGGCTTCTTTGACAGGTTAAGAGCGGATGCATGACTCAGTGAGGGGTTTTCTTTGACCTCTCAGGAAGCAGGCTCTCCTTCCCACCCCAGCCTATGAGGAGGAAGCACAGAGCTCTGGGAGCTGCTGGCAGACCTTGTGGGGTCCCAGGAGAGCCTGCTTGACAGCAGAAGCTCTGCCAAGAAAGCAGACCTGAAAAATGAGGAGAGAAAACTGCTCTGATCCCATCGTTTGCATCCTGGTTAAAGCCTCACCCGAAACCAGATCTGCTTAGCCATGAGAGTCAATCAATTTCCCTTCCATTTAAACCAGCTTGGACTGGGTTTGCTATTACTTGTAGCAAAAAATCTTAATTGATAAGTGCAATATGCCGCAGACTTAAGAGGCAGATGTGACACAGATTCTGACCTCAGAGAGTTTAGTGTAACGATTGTGGCTCATTATGTGTTAATGTTTGCAACAGAGCAAATCCTTAGCCAATTCATAAACTTTCACATGCAGAAAATTTACTTTGGCTTTGACTCATCTGATGGTGAAATAGCATGATCTGAGGAATTAACAAGGTCTCACTCTACTTGTGGGGTAGTCCTAACACTGTTGGTCAAATAGTTTCCGGCACCCTGGCAGCGTGAGGCCTTCTGGCCCCCTGGTGCTTAGGTGGGGCCATGAGATGTGTGCTAGACAAGGAGTGGTGAGCAGAAGCCACGGTGTCATGTGGGGCTGGAGCAATCAAGTAGCAGATCTGGGACCCCATGAGCTCGTTTCCCTTTTGCACAGACTCCCTCACAAAGCTCCAGCTGGTGGCTGCTCCATCAGCCTCAGTCCCTGAAGCACGGCAGCCAACACAGACTCACCAACCCACAGGAAACACGTGGCATTAAACAAAAGCGTAGTTTTGTGGTTCTCGGCCCTGGGAAATTTGGGGTCATTTGTTACTATCGCATGGCTTCTGGAGTGATACGATGAGGTTTCAGGAAAGTCTTCCTCACCTAAAATATGCCTGTCCTGTATACCCCTATTTTCAAGCCTTAACAAACAAGTAATGAGGTGACCTATGTTTTAAAAACTCCTTTCCTTTTCAATTTGTTCATACTCCCTTTATGAGCCCTCTCGACCTACTGTCCTTTTACATGTTATAAAAAATTTCATAGCACTTAGATGTGCAAAAAAAAAAAAAAAGTGATTATTTTCAGTAATCGATCAAGTATTCACAACCCCCCACCACACTGGACGGAGGATTGAGGAGGAGAGCCTAAGGGACAGAAGGACAATTTTAGTTGCCACTAAATGATATCCAAGTTTCTTCTGCTTTAAACAATCTCATTCCTTTCAAGCAGCCCATTTTGAGTAAATGATGTCATTCTGTGTTTGTCTTCATTTTTTAATCCCTGAAATGGCAGCTGGTGGACAAGGGAGACCTATGTGCCTTGTGGCTATGGGAAAGGGGGCCCTTGGATCTGCAGGTAAAGGACCTTGTGTTTGTTTCTCCAGAGTTTGCTGAGCTCTGGATGGTTTGCACTGGCCAATTGCACTGATTACCTTGAGGTGCAGTGGCTAAATTTGGGTTGTTCTCTCTGTCTCTGTTTCTTTGTCTCTCTCATGCTGAGACTTAGCCATGCCCTCTCTCCTCCCCCCTGCTGACTGCCCACCCCATGGTCTACCATGGCCAATGCAGGCCTTCTCTCTGCTTCACTGTGCTCAGCCACCACACATATCTCTGTAGCTGGCCCCTGTTGGGGAGTGGTGGGGGCCACCAGGGATGGTGGACAAAAGTCCTCACACTATCTAATCCTCCGTTTTGTAATTATGGAGGGAGAAGCCAGGCCACTATGTTTAATTGCTTGCTTCCCTGCCTTATTCTCCTTTCTCTGCTGGGTCAGAGAGGTTACCAATTTCCCTGTCTTCAGGGGGACTTCCACCTTATCATATCCTGAGCACTCCCTGCGCCTTGCTTAGAAAAACTCATGCCTGGCTTTTGATAGGTTCATTGGTGTTTAAGGAATATAGACTATATGGCTTGATAAAGGATGACTTTATTTTCAAGATATTGTCTTGAAAATTCTATTTTAGTAGTCAAAAGTTGAAACCCAAATGTATTTTCTTTCTCTTTGCAGTTCTGCTTTAAGAGTCTTAACCACACACATGTCCTGACTTCCTTGCCAAGGCAGATGAATGCCTTTGGTTGATGAGAGAGAGGGTTATATACATAGAAATGCAAAGACGAAAACATGTTAACATTAGAATATCTTTGCCATTATTGTAATATCTTTGAGCAAAGAGTCATATTTCCCTTTTCTCTGTACTTCCTCATGGTGCATAACACATGGTAGGTGCACACGGAGGGAGACCAACTTATCCTGCCTAGCCTGGGACGATCCTGGTTTTAGCACTGAGTCTTGTGTCCCAGGATCCCTCATTCCTGGGCAGACCGGGATGGTTGGTCAACCTATGTACACAATCCATATTTATTATTGAAGATTAGATGGTGGCTTGCTTGTTTTGCAATGATCATCTTGGCGGTAATCCTTAGTTCTTAGAGTAAATAATAATAATATATTTGAATTTCTCCACATGTTTCAAGTGTAACTTCTGAATTTCAGAACAGCAACTTTGCTCAGCCAACACGTAATTGGCTCAGAAGGTCTCACTTCAACTAACACATGATTATCCCTCACAAAAGAAGGATAAACAGAACCCAGATTCATGCGTTTGCCAATTGTTTGTTCTGGCCCTCTGCTCTGTGGCCATAACAACTGCCAGACTTCAAAGGATTAGAAAAGTGTTTGGCTGTGGTACAAAAAATATAATAAAGAAGGATCCACTCTTTAGTAAGACTCTCTTAAAGTCTTGTCTTGATATTCTCAAAGTGTAAGCCATGATGTCTTCTAAGAAATGCCAGGAAAAAGGAAGAGAGGGGCTTTCAGGAATAGAAGGAGAGTCTTGTGATGGTGCTTGACTCAGGTGCTGGAGAGCAAAGCAATAGGCTCAAGAGACCAGAAATCTCGCCCAGGTTGTGCCACTAACTGTGAGCCTATTACCAATATCTCTCATCTGTTAAAGGGTAAAAGAATAGATACTCTTACAAGGAGTGCTAAAGTGCTCAGAAATTATCATGGTCTTAAATTCCCTTTATGAAGTTGACCTGTTAGATAGCTGCCCCTCCTTTTCCCCAGCCCTATTCCATTGCCCTCGTCTCCAATCCCTTTGGCAGGCCACGTCTTTCATTCCTTCCTGGCTTTTGGTACAGGCTTGCCCAGTCACCAGGCACCTGATTCCGCCCCTAGTTGCATCCTTCCCTGCCCATAGAAGAATGTAGCACATTTCTATATCTCCTGTGAATACAGAACAGCCATTTAGCTGATAATAAATTCTTCTTTGTCTTGCTTGTCCTTTTACTTCCGTTCCCCTTAGGGACTTCACAGGAATGAGTGAAAGGTGGGATTTGAGGCTTACTGGATATTTCCCTGTGGATCCCAGCTTAATAATACCTTAAACCCAGTGCCCCTTATCCATAGCAACTGTCTTAAATTTAAACTTTATTGCTTGCTAGGGAGGAAATTATATGCCTTTGTTATATCTATCTGACTCAGTGATATCTATAAATTGGGTTATAAGTAAAAGGTTCAAATGAGTTCATTATATGAATATCAAGACTGTATTTAAATTCTGTCCAGAATTACATTAGGTCATGTGGGAGATACAGAAGCATAAGACTTGGTTTTGCCAAGGTTGGTACATGTTTTTCGTCTTGCTCCCTCTTACCATCTCACACAGATATCCATGTGCTGAGAGTCTCACAATCTTTCTTAACACCCTTCTTAAGGTTAGTACTTGTCACATTTTTATGGGCAGGCTAATTACCAGAGGGCCATATTTAAATATAGATTCCAATTCAGCACGCCTGGGGTGGAGCCCTAGCTTTGGCATTTCTAATAAGCTCTCAGCAGTGTCAACGCGGCCGGGCCTGGGACCATCTGAGCGGTGAGGCTCTCTCCTCCAATCAACAAGGATGGCTTTCTAGAGAAAAAATCATTGGCATCCATGGCTCTTTGCCTTCACAATGCCTGCAATCGGGTTGTAGAAACTAAACTAACTCTCATGAAATTATAGGAAAAAATGCAAGCATGTATTTCATCAAGTTCTATATTTCATGGAAACCCCTTTAGGTCCTGGAAAGATTGAGAGGAAAAGAGGATCCGACTAGTCTTATCTGCCCACGTTTTGTCTTCTCCATTATATTGTAAGTTTCTTGAGGACTGAGACCTCCTTCTTTTCTATAGTTTTGGTCAACAAGAATTAAATTACTTGGAGCAGAGCCAAATTTCCCCACACATTTCCCATTTTTTAAAAAGAGGCAAATCCCTAGAGAATAAATTGATAGGCTGATTGCTTGCACTTGTATAGCTCTTTAAACTTATCCAAGCTTATTCTTCATTTAATTTCGTTAGACTCGTAGGATAGACGAGATGTCTAACTGATGCGTGTGACATATATGATCTTTCCAACAATTAAGGTTTCAGGAAAACAAATGTCAGGATGAACGTTCCAGAAGGGTGATGCATTTCTGTCACCCAGCTAGGGGGAGGGTTGGGGGGAGAGTCCAGGAAACCCATTATTAGTACAAAACCATGTGGCACCAACTCACGGCCTTGGAGGACATAGCCCCATGTCTCATGTCTCCTGTGACACGGTCTTGGAGCAATTTATCTTCCTAGCCCTCGTGGGGCCGTGGTGAAGCTCAGTGTGATGATGCATGTAAAATCATTTCATAGACTTTGAAGGGATGCAAATTTTTTGCTGTTGTTAGACTGTGAATTTTTAGGGATTGTTCTTTCCCCATATATGAGTTAAGGATTCCTTGATTTCTGAAGAGATACACCTATTGCAACAAATCATTACGATCTTTAAACTCTTCCCTGTTAACTTGAGTGTGGACCAACTGTGCTGTTATTAAGTTAGTTCTACTCTTATTAAATTTAAAAATTGGAGAAAAGTTCTTCATTATATACCCCTTTTTCTTCTTTTGAAAAGCACTATGTAGACATTTCCTCTTACCATTTTATAATTACTTTGAACTTTTCTTACTTGTTTTCTCACATATCCTCCTTGAGTTAGAATGAAAGTTGGCAGAAAAGGCATTTTTAAGCCTGGATTCTTCACCTGTCTTTCATGACAAGGATATCTGATTTCTGTCAGGATTTTTATGATTATTAGCTTGTGAAATTGTCCCGGGAGAGTCCATCAGTACTTTCTTTATGCAAACCTCCCAGAGACATTTATAACTCCATCTGGTTCGTGTGTCTTGTTCCTAAATGTAGCAAATGAATTCCTGGCCAAAAGAAAAACTTTCCAGAAGGGAAGAAGGATTTTTATAATATCTAGTCTACTTATAGGAACCCACCCTCAATGACTGTTGCCTTTGAATTGGAAAGTGCTCAGCAAGCAGCCCTCTGGGGTGGAGGGGATGGATCAGGCAGCAGGGCAAGGAGCATCTTGTCCTGGGCCTTGGCTTCCTCCCTTCTGCGATGAGCATATCAGAGATGGGAAGCCGACATGCAAGACATTCAATGAACAGGACAGAGGCTCCTGGGACCTCACCAGGTTCTCCTCTGAGGCTGACAGTGAGGCCTCCTGGTCCTCTTCCTCCCTGTCATCCTTATGCTCTTCCCTCCAACAAGGAGAGGCTGGATCCTCCAAAGACTGTTCCCTGGACACAGAAGGTTGGCCCAGCACACTCCCACTCTGGGGTAGCTTGCTGTGTGGCCATGGGCGATAGCCTTCTAATTTCCCTCTACCAACGTTTATTGAGTGCCTTGTATGTGCCAGGTGCCGAGCTCCATGATGAGGTCGAGAAGAAGGCTCATTCATGAGGAAAGACACGTTCCTAACAGCGGTGGTGTCATCCACTCCACGTCATGATTGTCAGCCACCGGCCCCGACCCACCAGCTCAAATGTCCTGCTAGTCAGAGTGGTTGCTGGGCAGGACACTGTGCCAGGGCCCCTTGACTGACTGCAGACCCCCCTGAAAGGGTGATGAAAATGCGGTGTGATAAATGCACCTGTGTAGAGGATGCCCATGTTTATAGCGGCACAGTGCAGGCATCTCGGACTCAGATGTAAAGGTCCTGGAATCAAATGAAATGTAATTTAAATCAGAGACTCAGTTTAGCAGAGGCTTAGGGGGTCTCAGGGGCAATGCTGCCTGGGTTTGATTACTACTTCTACTATTTCCTAGCCATATGGGCTTGGGAACATTTGTGAGTCACTCTGGGCTTTAGCTTCTTATCTATAAAATGGGTATGTTTATAAGATGGGCATAATTCTCCTTGGGCTGTGGTAAAAGTTAAATGCATCATACTTGGAAAGGATTTAGAAAAATGCCTGGCATATACTAAATGCTCAATAAATGCCAATTCTCGTTAGTATATTTCATTGATTGTAAAAGGCCTATTTTTATTCTTCTCTAGCATAGCATCTGTAAACTCAGATGTGCCTTAGGTGGATGGACCTATACAATCAGTGCCAATGAGGCAGCAGATATGACAGGGTCATTTTTCCTGTATCCGAGCGAACTTGGGTGGAGCTGTGCATGTTGTTATGCATCATTGATATGATATGTGTTTACTTTAGTTGCCATTTAAAGTATCTTAAAAAGATCATGCAATGATTTGGTATTGGATCAAAAAGTTATTGCATATGCAGGCATGGCAGCGTTGCAGCAGGAAGGAAATTTGAAATCAGTGAAGCAAAAATTCATTGGCGGGATGACAATTCTACACTTACTTTGCAAAGAAAATGCCAAGTGCTTTTATAGGCTTTAAGAAGGAAGGCACCCATGAGAAATGATGATGCTATGTTACATTTTGTTGCCATGACATCTGCAGAGGGACTGCCTGCCCAGCCCTAAGCATTGCAACTGAAGCCCACCCCACAAAAAAATAATTGCCAAATTCCTCAAAATGGTTGAAAAAACTTTCAAAGCAACAAGATGCTAGTGTGACCAATTCATACATCTATGACTGTGTCACAGTTTTCTTTTCTTACAGGTGAATAAAATAATGGTACAATTTACAATTGATAGCAGGTTATATTAAAGGAACTACGATATTTTGCTATAATTATCGCTGTGTAGGTAATGGGGTCATCAGCATGGCGGCATTGTCAGATTTTTGTTTTAAGAAAGTGGCTTCGTCATCAGTTTCCCCTCTGTGGTAGGTTTGGTGATGTGTCCCCACAAACACATGTTCTTCACCTTAATTTGCCTTCCTGTGGGTGTGAGCCCACGAGAAAGAGGACCTCTGGAAGATCTTATCTTTAGTTAAGGTGTGGCCTTAATTGAGGCAGGGCGGGTCTTAATCTGGTTTGCCTGAGGCCTTATAAGAGACCCTGAAGAAGCGTGAAAGGAGAAGATGTGGCCATGCGACCTGAGTCAGAGGTGCAGACCAAGGAACCCCAAAGAGTGAGGAAGCCAGCCCCAGATCTCTGCTGACCCCAGGAGGAGGCAAGCCTTTCAACCCCCAAAACTGGGACAATGAATTCCTGTCATGTAAATCAACCCATTGCTTGGCATTTTGATAGCAGCTCAGGCAAGCTAAGACACGAGTTGTGACCCTGAGGGATGAGATTGACTGTCCCAAGACACCATTCTCCTTGAACAGTCTTTGTGTCCATGAGCTCTCAATGCCGGCTGTGTGGTAGGAGCTCTGCCTTGCAGCGGGAAATGCCTGATGGCCTCCCAGGTCTGCTGACTCCCTTCCAGGATGCCATTGCCAGACATGCATTACTGCTAATAGCAAGGCAGGGGTGGGTGGGGGCTGACTTAGCTGTAGGAGGCCCCTCCGCAGGGCAGGGAATTTGCAGATGGAGTGACAGGCATTGATCAACCACTCTGGGAGAGCCAGCATCGACAGAGATGTGGTCCCTTGGTAGATGATGCTGGACACGTGCCTCAGTTGAAAGGGCCATTAGCAGATTAATATCATTAGTGAAAGCTGGGAGGGGGGAATAAATGGCTTTCTTTTGGGAGGGGCCTGAAGAGGTCATGTTAACCCCATCGACCCCAAGATCTCGAGGGAACTGGGGTACATCTGGAGAGGCAGCCTCTTAACTCTCCCGGGGTCATGGTATGGATTATATTTGGCTCAGATCTTCTCACATCCTACCTGAGTGAACTTAGCCCAGTCTCTCAACCCTTCTGAGGTTCAGTTTCCCCATTTGTTCAGTGGGATCAATAGCATCTGATTTACAAGGGCTACTGCAAGGACAAAATGAAATAACAAATGAAGTCTACTCAGCAAATTGGCTGACCTGTACACCATAGCCTATACGCAGCCATGCTCTCCTGTGTCTTCATTTGCTGTCAAGGCTCTTTTTTCTTGACATTCCTCCACTGAGACTTAAAAAGGATGTGAAACTGAAGAATCCAGAATATGCTAAGAAATCCTACAAATCAATAATAAAGGCAATCATTCCAACTGAAAATAGGCAAAAGATTTGAACAGGTATTTTATGAAAGAAGATATCTGAATGGGCAATAAATACATGAAAAAATGCTCAAAATCAATACTTATCAGGGAAATGAAAAGTTAACCACAACGAGATACCGTGATGTTCTACACATCACGAGAACAGTAAAATTGGAAAGTCTGATACAATATTAATATCAAGTATTGTCAAGAAAGTGTTGACAGGAGTTGAAAATGGCACACATACCTGAAAAACTGTTCAGTAGTTTCTAACAGGGTCAAGTGGACACTTACAATAGGACAGCAAACCCAGTTTTAGGTTTACAAGAGAAATGAATGCACATGTTCACAAAAGGGCTTGTAGGCAAATGATTGTTGCAGCTTTATTCAGGAGAGTGAAAAATGGAATGACTCACGTCAAAGGAGAAAGTTCAAGTTGTGTTATATTCAGACAACGGAATAGTACTCCACAACAAAAAAGAACAGACTATTGATGCAAGCAATAGCATGGACCAATGTAAAAAAATATTAAAGTAGGTGAAAGAAGTTGGGCATAAAAGAATACGCATCGTACGATTCCATTTTATATAGAATTGAAGGACAGGCGAAATTAATCTATGTGAAAAAAATCGAAATGATGGTTGCCTGGAGGTGGGTATTGTATTGACCGATAAAGGGCATGAGGGAAACTTCTGGAGTGATGGAAGTCCTCTATATCTTCATTTGGTTGGTGAGTGCCCATGCATACACCACATGTGGCCAGAATTTCAGCTTCTGACAGATGGGTTTGAATTCTGCGTCTTTCAGTTCAGTACTAGCTGTGTGATTTTGAGTCAGTCACCTAACCTCTCTGAGCCTTAGTATTTTCTTCTGTTAATTGAGAGCAATCATCCTTTCCTTGCCTGTTGTGAGGATGAAATGAGACAAGATATTCAAAGCTACTTGCCCAGTGCTTGGCATGCTACTGGCTCACAGATCAGTTTTCCCTCTTCTCTCACTTCTCCGTCCATCTCTTTTTCCAGTGCATCACCTGACATTTAGAGATTGACGAGATGTGACATAAACAACCCCCCAAAACTGAGTATTGGAGCCAAGAATTGCTTCACTGAATGACAGTAAATCCAACAGTGGCTGGCAAAGGGGATGAGGGCAGAATGGCTTCTGTGCTCCATGGATTTAATTTGATTTTAATTTTCTGTAGTCATATCCACATTAAGTAAATCATAAGCTTTTGTTTTAAGCAGCTTCAAAGCCTTTTAAAATAAATGAGTGCATGAATAAGTTCAATTAGAAGAGAAAATCATTAAAGGAATTCTCCAGAGGGTATTGCGGAATAGTGTGCTAAGAAAGGAAAGGATTCAGCCTCAGAGGTCAACCAAGCTTTATCTAACACTCTGTGCCAGGCCTTGTGCAGCTGGGGGATGCAATTTGAAGACAAGCCATATCCTTATCTTCAGGGAACTCACAGTCTAAAGCAGGAAAGAGAAGGATGTACAGACAATTGTAACCCAGTGGGGAAACAATACTATGTTAGAAATCAATACTTTGGGAGCACCGGGTGTGGAGTCTCAGGCAAGGCTCCCAGGGTCAGTGGAAGGGAGGCCAGTTCCCCATCCCTGGGAACACAAGCTCATCATTTACATCGCCTTCAAGCCCCCGTGGCTTCAGTTGTAAAATGAACGTATTAATAATACCCAACTTCACAGGATTGGAGAAAGAATCAAAAATTAAGAGGCTTCAAGTTTAGGATGGTGGATTGAACCTCAATATGTTTCCTGTGGGGAGGAGCAAAGAAGATATGCTTCCTGAAGGCAGGCCAATGTTCAAAAGAGAGAAGTCACAAGGGGTTCCCATCCGTGATGGCTAAGCTCATACGTCACCTGGACTAGATTACCGTGTCCCGTAGTTTGGTCAAGCAAGCAGTGTGCCTGACGTTTACTGTATGGGTATTTTGTAGATGGATTTGCATCTCTAATCAGTTTGATTGCATCTACAATCAACAAGGGACTGCCCTCAGCAATGTGGGAGGTGTTCTCAACCAATCAGTTAGAAGTTTAAAAGCCAGAATTGAGGATTTGAAAGTCAGAAAGGATCATTTCTGCTTCACCTTCAGCCAGCCAGATTCCCCTGAGGGAGTAGTCCTGCCAGACTTCCGCATCACCTTCCTCCTGCTTCCAGGCTGCCTTGTGAAATCAGGCCCTATGGTAGTGTGAGGCACTTCCTCATCATAAATCACACACACACACACGCACACACACATACTTATCCCGTTGGCTCTTTTTCTGGGGAGCCCTGACAAATGCACCATTGATAAGCCCTGGCTGCTTTTGTGAGTAATCCCTTCCTTAAACACTCTCGCTGTCAAGATTTTGATCCACTGGCAAAGAGAAGGAACCATTATTCTCAAATACTATTAAGGGTTCAGGTAGGATGAAGACTGATAAATTCCCATTGAGTTAGGAAGCAGAAGGCCACGTGAGACTTTAGCAAGATTTATTTTGGAGCAGTGGAGGGGGTGAGTGCAAGGGGGTGTTGGCCTAAGGAGTGAATGGGAGATGAGGCAGTGATCATTGCAGAGTATTATCTTTCCAAAAATCTTGTGGCAAAACTTCTAGAAGAAATACAGTAAACACAAACATATCTCCAGGTGTCTCTTAAGATTCTCCTGTCTTGGGGGAAAATCCAGCTTTCGCTCTATATTGCTTTGTAACAAATTCTCTATCAATTCATTTACTTTGGATATTCTTCCAATTCAGTGTGTATACATTTCTTTATTTTTAATAGCTGCATGACATTTCTTAGCATGGATTCAAACAATATTTTTTTAACTAATTTCCTACTGATGAGTATTTAAGTTTTTTCCCAGTGTTTTGCCATTGCAAACAATGGTGCAATACATATTGTTAAATATATTTGTCCTTATACACCAGTTCTTTTAAAAAAATGCAAATGCTAAGAGAGACTGTTTTAGTTTGCTAAAGATGCTGGTATGCAATATACCAGAAAAGGGTTTGCTTTTATAAAGGGGATTTATTAAGTTACAAGTTTACAGTTCTAAGGTCATAAAAATGTCCAAACTAAGGCATCTAGGGAAAGATAACTGTGAAGAAAGGCTGATGGCATTTGTGGTTATTCTGTCACATGGTGATATCTGCTGGTTTTCTCTCCTGGCTTCTGGTTTCAAATGGTTTCCCTGGGAGAATTTTGTTTTTCCAGAATGGTTCCCTCTTAAAGGACTCTAGTAATGGGCAGAGACACATCTCCATGGAAACCACCTAGTCAAGAGGTCTCACTCTAAACAATAGGTCTGCCCCCACAAGATTGGACTAGGAAAAAGAACATGTCTTTTCTGGGGTACATGACAGTTTCAAACCAGCACAGAGTGCATGTGTTTTTCGAAATTTGAAAGATACTCCCTTCTGCTCTCTGCAAAGGGCATTTACACTCCCTTCAGCAATGTGTCTGTTTTCCCCCATATTCACTAATACTGGATGTTCCAGTTTTAAAAAATGTTTTCCAATCCCCTGCTACTTGTGATGGGACTTAAAGAGAAGCCTTCGTTCTTCCGGAGTCTCATGGCCTAAGAACAGGAGGGCAAACTCCTCCATTTTCTGACTTTACAGAAGGAAAACAAGCCCAAAGTGGGTGGAACCACCGATTTACTTTGCAGCACAGTTCATGCAGCGGAGTATTGAGTCACTACAATTTTCTGAGCGCTACTTAGAACTTCCATCTAAATGAGTGTAATCTGGTAATGGCAGCAGATGGACGTTTGGCAGAAATGCTTAAATATGGGCACTGAGTTTAGTGTAAGCCATGTCAGGAGAGCTGTGGTATTACATTCTCACTGATGGCTTTACTTAATAGCATTAAGAGGACAAACTTGAGAGCTGCATCCAAGCTGTAGGCTCATTGGAGGAGCAGATGGGATGGAGAGGAATTGAGTTCTGAAAATCAAAAGCGATGGAACAAAAGTTAAATTGTCCCTGTACATTTTTCTTAGGGATTTTGAGGATATCGCAGATGTTTGCTCATGCCTCAATGACCCATTATTTCTTTATATATATATATATATATATATTTTTTTTTTTTAAATTTGCATATGGGCAGGAGGCACCAGGGATCGAACTCAGACCTCCAGCACGGCAGGTCGGAGCTCTGCCTGCTGAGCCACAGCAGCCGCCCAATGACCCATTATTTCTAACTTCTTCCTTTTCAAACAGATCTTGCATCTAAATCTTTCCTAAAGTGAAAGTGATAAAGGTAGCAACTTGGCAATGTGTCTTGTGGTTCTGGGGAAGGCTGTAGAAAGAGAAGTTCTGAAATTTTGCTCTTTTCATATTTATCTTTTAGAGTTCAGCTAACTCATCTTCAGAGGCCTTGTGGGGGCAGCTGGCTGATGTGGCTGGGGTGGGGTTGGAATGGATTAGTTCATCATACTTCTGTTATCCGGGTACCATTATATAATTTTTGCCTTACCGCAAGACTTTGTGTTAATATTTACGAATGCTTTTTCTTTAAATCAATTTACAACTAAACCTACGATTTTCATAAAAATAATGTATTTTGAAATTCTGGTTTTGAGAAATTTGTTTTATATATATATACATGGAAGAGAGACAGAGAGAATTTTCTAACTCATATTGAAATAAAAACAGCCATTAGCATGAACATCCATATATATATATGTATGTCAAACCGTCTTGTTATCACTGCTCACTCGGCTCACTGGTTGACAACGGCTTGGAGAGAAGGAAGGGAGAAAGGGAAAGAGAGCGGGAAGAAGCTGACGGCACCGCCACCCGCCAGGCAGTCATCCAAGTGCTTTCCCAGTTCTAACCTGTGAAGTGGCTGCCATATTGTTGCCATGTCACAGAAGGGGAAACTGAGGCACAGGAAGATCGGTTACGTAACGTTGTAAGGGTCACAGAGCTCAACTTGAAACCCAGGCAAACCTTGCTCCAGAAGGTTTACTAACCAACGGGGGCTTTCTTGGCTCCTTGACTGTCACAGCTTCCCTGGGAAGCAGGTCGCATTGCACCACTATCTGAGGAGAAGTAAACTGAAATTCACAATGGTCGGAGTTACTAAGAAATGGAGGAGCCGAGCGATCAACCCCAATCAGCCTGACTCCACAGCCCACAGGTCAGTGATGAAACCATGTAGAATGGCGTGTGCTTTTCATAAAGGTGAGTTTTTTCAATTTTTAAGTACTGTCTTTTATCCTGAGATGGTGTTCGTTTCACATTTTTTTTTCTTTTAAAATGAAATGATAGTAATGAGAAATTGTACTTGTAATGGTCATGAGAGCAAGCTCAGTAATCAAGCTGCATTGGGTAGAATTAAATTCCAACATGTGGCAAGTTATTTAAATGCTTCTAAGCCTCAATTTTTTTTCATCTGTAAAATGAGGACAAAATCTCTACCCAGCTCATTACTTATATAAATAATAGAAATATAAAAGTCAACATAAAAAATTCCCATTAAAAAATTTAAATAAGTACAATTCAGTGATAAATAAGTTACATATGGTTGAGTCCTATTGTAATTATTAAAAATAAAAGGAAAAACTCTAAGCTTTTCATATTTAATTTAAATGATTATTTGCATTTCTTTTTATAAATCGTTAATGTATTCATTGAAAAAGTAAATAAAGAATGAGATGTCTTGTTATTCTTTTTTTATTTTTTATCTTGTTATTTTTAGTGAATAATTACATATGTCTTTTAAACACTTCAGATTGACATGGCCTATCTCCAGAGTCTCTCTTTTGTTTTTTGACTTAATAGCAGGTATTTATTGGCTCAGGGGTTCAGAGGCCAGAAGGCCTGCTTCCTCCCGCTGGTTTCTGGCCCCTGGCAAGCTTGGGGTTCCCTGGCTTTACCCTCCCACGGCTAATGGCACAGTGGCATCTTCCTTCTCTTCTGGGTGCTCCTGGCTTCCTGCTTCCGGCTGCTCCCCTGGCTCCTTGTGCTCCAGTTTCCTTTGCTTTAGGAGGGCTTCAGCCTCACTGGGCTAAGGCCACCCTCAAACGAGCTAATACGTCTTCAAAGCTCCTATTTACAAGTGGGTTCACACTCCCAGGATCAGAGGTTGGGACCTGGACATGGCTTTTGTGGGGGACACAATTCAGTCTCCAACAGGAAGCAGAGTAAAGAAATGCAGGGCCCACCTTGCAGCAGCTGTCACCGTGGGCAGGGGCTGGTAGTGCCGTCTTCTTACCCACGTCCTCATGCGCCTTACTGACAGAACCCCTGCATGCCTAAGGGTGGCAATGTGCACAGGTAAAAACTACTTTGCCAGCCTCCCTATGGATGGGGTGACAGCTGAGACGTATGGGTGGGGATTCTAGGGAAGTTCTTTTAAGGGGGCTGACTCAGTTGGTAGTCTCCATTTTTCCAACCTTTTTCTCCTTCCTGGGATGTGATGTGATGGCTGGAGCTCTGGCAGCTAGGAGGGAAGTCAGAGAGTAGGATTCGCCAGAGTTTCTTAATTGTCCAGTTTTAAAGGCCAAATCTTAAAAATTATGCTTCCTGTATCAATGAAATGCTTGGCATTGCTAGGGAGCCTTATTTAAACTGGTTAGACCAATAAATGAATTTAATTGTCTCATATAATTGAAAATTTGATACATTAGCTTTGGCTTCAGATATGGCTTCAACCAGGAGCTTGGGTTTGAGTCCCCTCAGAAAGAATTCCACCCTTTTCTAGATGTGTGGCTTTAGCCAAGCAGGTAACTAAATGTTCTCTTTGCCTTAGATTCCTCATAGGTAAGATGGGGTTAAAATTAGTATCTACCTAATGGGAATGTTGACGGGATTAAATCAGATGACATATGTAAAGGAGCTAGAACAGTGCCTGGCCCATAGTAAATGCTCAATAAAAATTAGTCATCATTATTATTTCTTACTTATTGAAAAGTCACATGGGTTTTTTCTGAAACATTTTAAACTTCCTTTTCATTTTACCTTCCAACATAAATTTTTTCTTTGCAGGCACCAGGAATCAAACCCAGGTCTCCAGCATGGCAGGTGAGAATTCTGCCACTGAGCCACGGTTGCACTGCCCCCAACATAAATCTTATATGATGATATCAGACATGCTTTTTTCTCCAGCACATACACATGCCTCTGTGAAAAGTCTCGCTGCTGCCCGTTCCGCCTGCAGTGCCATCCCTCATTGAGAAAGAGTGTGACATTTGGACAGGCCACCTGGGTTTGAAGCGCAGCCTTGCTTCCTACTTTGCAGCAGCTGCGAAACTTCCACTGGGGACGCTGGGATGCTTGGAGTTACAGGAACAAAGGGCCTGGCACAAAGGAGATGATCAACACTTGGCACAGTTGCCGTCGCTGCTCCTGAGCTGGGTTCAGCAGGAGCAGGCACGGGCAGCCTGGGGTGTGGGCTCTTCACCCGCTCACACGCTGCTGAGAAAAGTCTCCTTCGGGAAGCGATGAGGTTTGGCAACAGCCTGAAGACGGCAAGCAGACCTGTCAGTAATTTCTGAAGAAAAAGAAGGCCCATCCACAAGAGAGAGGTTTAAGAACACAAGCTGGGTTAGACCTTCTCAAACTATATGCCTTCATCATCATTATACCTGCCCTAAGATGTTAAAAAACAAAGACAAAGCAATTGCAACTGAGACTGAGTGGTATGCGACTAGAGATGAGAAGAGCCAATTTCCTGGGTCCATTTTCCTCTTATTCTGGGGATCTGCAAGCACATTTTCCTAGTCACAGATTCACAGAAGCTGGAAGCCTCTTCATCGTCTGGTGTGTGGGATTCCTAGGGGTGGAGGAGGGGAGGAACCAAATCATGGAAACTTCTAGAGCTATGACTTCCTTGCCTGCAGGAAAGGGAAAGTGAAACACCCCTGAAAGCTTCTTGCTGGTCCTTCAGTTTGAAAATGCTGAGCTACATAAATAAAAATAAATCCACCCTTAGCTATGTGAACCTGTAGAGCATTGAAGATTAGGAGAAAAGCAGAAAAGCTATTAGAGAGGAAAGATAAGTTATGTAGAAATTATGACAATCAGATTCCAGTAGATTTTGCATCAGTAACACAAGATAACAGAAAAGATGGAGTAGCATTTTCCAGGTGCCGAGTGAAAGCATCTATCACCCTAGAATTATATAGAAAACAAACAACTGTTCAAGAGGGAAAGTAAGGTAAAGATATTTTCAGATACACAAAGACTAAAGGAAGTCACAGCTCAAACATAATTGCCTAAAGAGATACAAAATAATAAAATTCATCGTGAAGGGAACATGGATGGAAGACATAAGATGCAAGTAAGGAGAAACATACATATACAGCCAATTGATTTTCTACCAAGACACCAAGCCAATTCAGTGAAAAAAGGAATTGGTGCTGGATCAACTGTAGATCTGTGAAAATAAACACTTAACCTCAACCCTTATCTAACACTATTCACAAAAATAAATTTGAGACTGATCATTGACTTAAATATGAAAACTAGGACCATAAAGTTCTCTAGAAGAGTAGATATAAGAAATCTCCAGGACTTTGGAGTAGGTGAAGTTTTTTGAACTAGGTTCAAAAAGCACAACTCATAAAAGGGAAAAGATTGATGTCTGACTTCACCAAAATTAAAATTGTCTTCCTATCAAAAGACATTATTAAGAAAACCAACAGGCAAATCACAGACTAGATTATATACCCAGAGCACTAAAAAGTATTGGCCATGCAATAAATGCTCAATTAAATATTTGTTGAACAAATTTATAGACCACCTGGATGTTTTCCACCATAACACACTACTATTCTAATGGGCACTGCCAGCAGGGATGTTAAAAAAAAAAAGATGCAAGAAGAAACTGGGAACAAAGAAAAGGGTGAAATATGTAGATAAATCTAACTAACTATTGAGAGCACAACCTGTGCACACATGTACATACAGACATATGCATACCTTTTTCTATTTAATAAAAGGTGGAACTAAAACTCTGCAGAGCAATTTATCAATTGAAGATGGGAATGGGGAGTTCTAATGGTTTAGAACATGCTGTTTCTTGACTGATTTGGAAGTAGGATATTCAATAAATTTAGACTTTTTGCCCAAATATAAAGTTCTATCCAACAAGTAGGCCAATATTTATAAATGTGCTAAAATTTTAAGGTAAATAACTAAAAAATAGAAATAGAATTTTTAACTTTGCAATCAGCAAAGCACAAATTAATCACTATTCAAAACTGGCACACTGTCATTTTCAGAACATTCTTTTGGCCAAAGTAAGTCATAAACTGGTGCAGATTCGAGGACAAGTAAAGAAACTTGAATGGACCAGCTGCAGGGTCACTTACCAAGGGAGGGGCAAAGAACTGAGGACAGCTTTGAAGTCAATCCATCAAATGTAATGTCTTCTCTTGCTTCTAATGCTTTTCACTTTTAATTTTGTCTGATAGAGACACAATATGCTTTATTTTTATTATTTGACTCCTATTGCTTTATTTGGTTTCATTTTAAATGCATTGCAAATAAGGAGCATATAGCTGGATTTTAAAATCCAATTTGATAGTCTTTATCATTTATCTGGTGAGTTTGATTTATATCCATTTCCCCTGGCCACATATTAGGCCATAAAGAGGGTTTTAACAAATTCCAAAGAAATCACAGAGACAAAGTTTCTGTCCAAAATCAATTTATTTTGAAATTTACAATTAAAATATAATTTAAAAAATGCACATACATTTGGATAATTAAAAAAACACTTCTCAAAATTTATGCCATAAAATAATCATGATGAAATTAAAAAGCATTTAGAATTAACTCTTAAGGTTTTACTACATATAAAAACATATGAGACAAAGTTAAACAGTACTTGGGAATAAATCTGTACTTTAAATACATTTATTTAAAAAGCCAAAGCTATGTGAATTATAAGCCAATTTAAAAAGCCAGAGAGACAATAAATCATAAAACTCACAAGGAATAAATAAAGACACCATGAGAGGTAGCAGATAATCAGAAAAGCAGATTCAGACATTTGAAGACTGCGAAATCCCCTTTATAAGGATGAAGTGGGTTACTAATAAAAAAAGCTTATCTTAGAAAAATATAACAATGCCAGACTTGCATGTACCTAATTAGTATACCTTCAAATGATATGAAGCAAATAGTTGAAGAAGTGTAAGAGGCAATCAATCAATGCACTATCATTGACTAACTTTTTTTTGAAGGTCAAGCTAATGTAAGAAAAAGGAGAGGGTGTCTAAAATTTGGTGACAAAGAGACCCAATTATTATTGTTTGAAATGATATGATCATCTACATAGAAAATTCAACAAAATCTTCCCACAAATTATAAAAATGAAATAGGATTTTGGATGGTACTAGAAAGAAGCCACATAAATAAGAATTACACACAAAGTCAATAATACACACCAACATAACCAATTAGAAACTTATTAGGAAATAGAATATGTAGCAGGAAATAGAAGGAAAAGTTTGGATTTATAATTATGATAAGAAGGTATTTGAACTAAATTAATGCAAAGCATGAAAGTCCTTTATGGAAAAAGTTACAAAATATTGTTCAAGGACAAAAAAGAAATCTTATGTTGATCTGTTCCCCAAAAGCAACTTTGATAAATGTCTCCCAAATAATTTTATTTTGGGAAAGTAACGACTACAATCCAGCTCTTTAAGGAAGACAAATATAAAATCAGAAATTTGAATTGCCCTTTATGAAGAAAATCAGTTTTAATTAATGTAAAACGATAAAAATATTCTTGTCATGAAAGTATTTGGTTTATTCCATCTCTGGGCTTTACCATGTCCTAGTTTCTCCTGCTATATAAATCCTAAAGAAATAAACATGCAGTTTTCTGTAAGCTGCCTACTCAGTTTGAAACAAAGATCTTAATAAGATTCACTGGGCCCTGCTCTCCATAAGTTATAGATTTCTCTGAAAAATATAATGAAGATATTATAGAGTGTCTAAAAGTGTGGAAACATGGGAAAGACTGCATTTGTTTTATATTCTCGGGTTGATAATTTGATTCATAGCTTTACATTGAGAGATACTTCACAAGATTAAGTGTTTGAAGGTTGATAAAAATATATTGGGTATATTATTTGAAAAATATAATGACTATATTATTTAAGAACAAATTTATTTTATGTTTCCCAACTGCTCAGATACCTGTAAATGACATAACAGGATGAAGAGTCTATAAATAAATCTCAACATAAAGTTGGGACCTTGATATATGATGGAAGGGAAAACAGAGCGAGAACTATTTAATAAATATTTAATATGTAGGGGTGACACAATTAGCTTGTCAGAGGGAAAAAAATATAATCCTTCCTCACACTATTTATGGAAAATAAATTCCAGAAGTCTTAAAGCTTTTAATGTAAAATGCAAGACTTTACAACCTTTAAAATAAAATTGTAGGGTGCATAGATGGTTCAGTGGTAGAATGCTCACCTTCCACGTGGGAGACCCAGGTTTGTTTTCTGGACCATGCACCCCCCTAAAAAGAAATTATAGGAGAGTAAATTTTGAATTCATTGGGGTGAGCTATTCGGTAAAGGTGAGATTCTGCTCTGGTTACAAATGAAACATCAGATGTCACAGGCCTAATGCAATGCAATGTGTGTGTGTCACTCATGCTGCCATCCCTTGGGGTGTTGATGATGTAGGCTTCCACGGGGTGACTCAGGGATTCAGGCTCTTTTTATATAGTTGCTCCCTTATCTTGCAGGGCCTTGGGTTCTTCTTTCTGGATTCTCTGTATCTACCTTACTAATGAGGGAAGAAAGTTCCTGGGGAATCATGTAGGAAGTTTTTGAGGTGAGGCCTGGGGTGGCAACCGTCACTTCCGCCCGCACTCCTTAGCCAGCTGCAGAGTGGGGTGCTGGGAATTGTGGTCTAGAAGCATGCCAAGGAAGAGAGAGCATCAATTTTGTTAAACATTAAGCCAGACTCTACCCCAGGTAGAGAATATTTTCTTAAGTAAGATACAAAAATCTGGAATTATAAGTAAATACTGTGGTAAATTTGACTATATAAAAGTTAAGATTATTAATGAGAAAAGCCACATAAGCAAAACTGAAATATAAACTAACAATGGCAACATGTGTAATAGACCAGAGGTGTAGTACACAGGAGACACACACTCACACATACACACACACACACACACGCGCGCGCATTCTGAGTCAATAAGAAACTGGCAACACAATGGAAACATTCACATAATTTATGCACACACATTCACAAAAGAAAATTGAATGTCATAAATATAAGATGAGATGTTCAACATAACTAGTAATCCTAGAGAAGCAAATTAAATAACAAAATAAGATTCTAGTTTACACCCAAAAACTTGGCAAAATTTAAAAGATCTGAGACTATCAAGTGTTGGCAAAGGTGTGAGGAAACAAAAACTTTCACATACTCTGAAGAGATTTTAAATTGCTACGACCACTTTGGAAAACAGTTTGGCAACATCTAGAAAAATTGGAATTGTACTTACCATAAGAAAATCCTTGCATTTTCACTTACAAGCTTATCCCTTCGTGAAACATGCACACCTGTTTACATAGAGAGTCATGTAAGTGGAGTGACTGAGGTAAAGTTTTTAATAATATTTACTAAGAAACGATCTCTCTGTTCATCAATAGGGGAATGGAAAAATGCATATAGTTATTCATAGCAGCTAAAATGAATAAAATAGATCTGTATGCATCAATATGGATAGATTTTAAAAATTTAATGTGGAGTAAAATAAGAAAGTCACAGGATTCATAGAAGTACCATTGATGTAAATTATAAAAGCAAGCTATTCATATAGACGTATGGAGTCATTTTTATAACAAAATGTGTATATATATAGAGATCGGAGGGTTGCATATGAAATTCATGACATTTCATGAATGTGGCTGATTTTGGAGATCAAGCACTAGAATAGGGAGGATGACATGGAGATTTCAACTTTACCTATACATTTTTGGATCTTTCATTTCCTATAAAAGTAACTGAAGCTGGAAGCAAATATGATATCATTTGTTAATTCTGGGCATTTATTATATTTTATTATCCATTTTACTTTTATACATTTTCACCTTGCAAAAAGAAATCCTCGCCTCACCCCCATCTACCATATGCTTCACCATGAGTTATTTGGTCTCGTGTTAGCCCTGAAATTATTTGATCTCTTAGAGAAAAACATGAACTGGGTGTATTCACAAAATATTAATAAACCGTTGTATACTCATGTCTTGAAAATTCCTCTGTTGGTAAACATTCTCCAAAGTTCTTATCTTGAGCAAAGAAGAAAAGAGTAGAGAGTTAAATAAGTGTGAGACATCTGGACAAAAGGAAACTCCAAATTAGAATGACAGGAATATTCATTAGTTAGGCTTGAAGAAGAATAAAGAAATAGTTGAAGTTTTCTTGCTCTTCTTGGAAGAAATGGCTCTCTTGGCATTGGAATTGAAGCAGTCAGGCAAGGAGCTCTGAATTCTGCCTCTCCAAGTACCAGGCAAACTTGGGATTTTTTTTGGAATATGGAAACCCATATGTAGTCAAGGTTCAATTATAGCCAACGAAGACTTTGGTGATTTAGATAAGAAAAGAATTGGATGCAGAAAGTTACTGCTCAAGGAATTGATACAGCTGGGAGAACCAGCTCTAGTTTGGGTCTCCGAGAATGACTCCCAAAAAAGAACTGCAGGGAACTATTATGTCTACTTTAATCTAGAAGCTGGGTATCTTAATTTGGTTTCCCAAATGCAAAACTTGAGACAAGGACTTGGGTGCTGGTAGAAATTTGGAAAGTTATTCCAGAAAGCAACAGTGAGACGGGGGGAGGGCAAATCCAATAAAACGTACGTTAGTGAGCAGGGGACCATGTGGGCAATTGGAGCTCAATTCTTCTGGGGGTCCACTGAGAAGCCAAATAGAATGCACATCAGAATTATCCCTCCCATAATGAGAGTTTCTGGCATTTATCCACTGACACCTGGTCCCTGGAGGTTGAAGACTGGCTGCAGAAGTGTTAACATCCTTGTGCTATGAGGTTTCATCTGTATGGGTTGAGTTGCCATCAATGACTTTGGTGAAAGTCCCGAAGCAGAGAAACAAAGAGACACCATAGCGGGTTCTTGATATGAGATGTGGTTAGCATGCACAGAACTCTCCACCAGAGCTGTCCCTAAAACTGGGTGGGCTGAGGGGATGTAACATGGGACATAGAAAGTATATGCTATTTCGCAAAAGCAAATCTCTCTCCCAGCAGTTGGTTCCAAAATCACGCTACTTTTGTCTTGGACTGAAGTTCAAGAAAATGATGCTGCAACTCTTGGCTCCAGAGCCATGCCACTCCCTCTAGATCTGCTCCAGCAAAATGATGTCTTATCTACTGCCTCCTCTTTCCTCACCTAACCCAGTTCTAAATTCATGTCATGAGGGAGCACAACTGGTAGGGGGAACCTGAGTCATATCCAGAATCCTAGCTGCAAAGGAGTCTAGAAAGATGGTTTTTAGTTTTCCAGCTTCTGCGGTCCTTGAAGGGACCCTAGAAAGTTGGAACAGATGTTGAACCAACTGGATTTAACTATTTCTGCCCCACATACAACTTGATGAGCCATCCCTTCCAGTTCTGTTGCTTTGTCATTTTGGTTCAGCCAGTTTCTTACCTTGAAGCTGTACTTGCTTATCAGCAGATCCTTTCCCTGATTATCCTCAGTGAAAAAAGGAGAGAGCACAGTGTTTCAGGAACTATATTAGAAACCTGTTCAACACTTTTAGGATTCCCTGATTTGTCCTCTGGGTTTTTATCACAATCTTAACTATATAATAATTTAAAAATATTGATTTACTCTCTGCCTGTCTGCTGGATTAGCAATCCAGGGAAGCAGATACCATGTCCCTGACTTGTTCACTGTTAAGTCTCTAGCACCTAGCATATGTCTGACACTCATGTAGAGGTGTTCAGTATATACTAGTTGAATAAAATATACTAGTTGAATAAATAAATGGAAAAAATGAGTTTTAAAAGTTATATTTCCTTTGTTTGTATGGGGGTGTTTATCACTATATAAGGAAGCAAACATCTTAAACCAACATTGCTCTTGAGAGTAAGGGCAGTGTTCTACCTTGATAGCTGCTGGAATACAATATAGCAGAAATAGAATGCCTTTTAAAAAGGGGAATTTAATAAGTTGCTAGTTTACAGTTCTAAGGCCAAGAAAATGTTCCAGTTAAAACAAGTCTATAGAAATGTCCAATTTTATCTGGGGAAAGATTCCTTGGTTCAAGAAGGCCGATGACGTTTAACATTTCTCTCTCAGCTGGAAGGGCACATGGCGAACGTGGCGGCATCTGCTGGCTTTCTCGTGGCTCTACCACGAGACTCTCTCCAAAATGTTTCCTCTTTTAAAGGATTCCAGTAAGCAATTCCACCTTCAATGGGTGGAGACACATTTTCATGGAAACAATCAAAATGCTCCCACCCAGAAATATTGCACGAAGATTAAAGGATGTGGCTTTTCTGGGGTCCAGCACAGATTTGAACTGGCACAGGCAGTAAAAGAAAAACCTAATCAGAGCGACTGTTTTTGTTTTCCAGCTGCCAAAACAAATACCATACAGTGGGTGGGCTACAACAACAGGAATTTATTGATTCATTGCTTTGAGGCTAGAAGTCCAACACTAAAGTATCAGTGAGGTAATGCTGTCTTCATGAAGACTGTAGCTTTCTGGGGCATCTTCGGTCCTTGGACTTTCCATCACATGGCAATGCACATGGCAGCGTCTTCTTCTTTCTCTTCCAGGCTCCACTGACTTCCAGGTCTGGCTGCTTCTGTGGCTTCCCTCCCTGTGGCCTCCTCTAAAGGCCTCCAGTAATGGAATTAAGACCCTTCCTGATTCAGTTGAGCCAAAGATGAACTGAAATAACCTTATCCAAAGGTCCTCTTTACAATGGGTTCATACCCACCGGAATGGATTAAGGTCAAGAATATATTTTTTCTGGGGTATATAACTCCAAGCCAGCACAGTGACTAAATTATTTCAATGGGAGAATATGATATTTTTGGCTCCTGCTGTTAACTAAGGGCTGCTATTTCCAGTTCTGGGCTGGAACAGACATTAGTGAGCCAGGCAGGTGGTCACAGACAGTATTTTAGAAGAAAAGAAGGATAATTTCCCATTCTGTAGGTCTGGGGAATCTAAAAGCAATACTCTCTGTGCTATATGAAAATACCAAGAAAGAAAAAATATCTTGCTTATGGGATCCTGTTGAAGGAAAATTTCAAAGTAACTGAACTGAAAGGAAAAAATACAATCTTTGAGGTTGAGAGGTATATTGCACTAGATGCCTTTGAAGTTCATTCTTGTTTTAACTTCAGATTCTCTGAAAAAATAACAAACCTTGAATATTAGAATTGAGGTTACCATTACATAGTAGCTGTTTTGGTTTGTTAAAGCTGCCAGAATGCAATATAGCAGAAATTGAATGGCTTTTAAAAAAGGAGTTTATTAAGTTGCAAGTTTACAGTTCTAAGCAAAATGCCTAAGGCGTCCAGGGAAAGGTACAATGACTCAAGAAAGGCTGATGGGTCCAGAACACCTCTGTCACCTGGGAAGGAATGTGGCTGGTGTCTGTTGGTTCTTTGACTTCTGGCTTCAAACAGCTTCCCCAGGGATGTTTGCTTTTTGCATCTTCAAATGTCTGGGTCTCAGATTGGCTCTGTCAACTCTGTCAGCTCTGTTAGCTTTCTCAGCTTCTTGGGTCTCCTGGGGCTTCTGCATTTCCAAACATCTATGTCAGTGTCTGCATCTGAATTTTCTCCAAAATGATTCCCCTTTTAAAGAACCCCAGTAAACTAATTATGACGCACCTGGAATAGGTGGAATCACATCTTCATCTAATCAAAAGGTCACACCCACAACTGGGCATGCCACATCACCACAGAAGTAATTAATCAAAAGGTTAGACTCACAGCTGGGTGTGTCACATCTCCATGGAAACAATCCAATCAAAGTGCCCACCCTAAACAATAGGTCTGCTCCATAAGATTGGATTAGGAAAGAGAACATGACTTTTCTGGGGACCATAACAATTTCAAACCAGCACAACAGCTAACATTTTCTGAGCTATTGCATGTTCCAAGAAATGTTTCATATGCATTCCCTCCTCGAACCCTTGGAATGATCTTATAAAGTCAGTATTATTATCCTTATTTTATAGAGAAGGACTCTGAGTCTTGTAGAGCCTGTAACCTACCCAAGGTCACTGTGTTGGTTAAGTTCATGTGTCAACTTGGCCAGATTTTGGTGTCCAGTTGTTTGATCAGGGAAACGCTGGCCTGACTATACTGTGCAGACATTTCTTGGACTTTAATCATCAGTAAGTTGATTGCATCTATGGCTGATTACTTCTACAATCAACTGAGGAGATTGCAATACAATGAGTTGAAGGCTTTAGAAGGAGAGGTGATGATTTCAGCAGTCAGAAGAGAGAATTTCCATCTCTACTTCAGCTGGCCAGCTTCTCTTGGGGGAATATATTGAAAATATTTATCTGAGTTCCTACCTTGTTGCTTGCCCTATGGGATTTGGACTTGCCCATACCCAGAGTTGCATGAGACAATTCTTATACAAATCTCATAATTTGTATAAGAATACTTACAGATATTTCTTGCTGCTTCTGTTTCCCTAGAGAACCTTGACTAATACAGCTTTGGTACTGGGAGTGGTTCTTGAGAAACAATCTTCAGAATGAGATTTCTGAATTGGTTCTGGGGTTTTTGCCATTGGTTCTCTCATCTGATTAGACTCAAAGGCACTAATGACTCTATTTCCAATAATCCAAGTGGATTAGGTCACCAGTTCTGTGGATACTAGTTAGCCTTTTTCTACAGTCACTCCTGACATTGCCTAATGGGCTCATAAACTAAGTGGCCATGGTAATAAGGATGGAGGTTATGCATGGGCTCAGGAACATGGTTTTCCACTCTCAAGGCTGACCTGGGGGTAGTTACTGCTGAGTGCCCCATCTGCCAGCAGCAGAGATTAACCTGAGTGTCCGATATGGCACCATTCTCTGAGGTAATCAGCCTGCTACCTGACAACTGGTTGATTACATTGGACCACCTCCATCATGGAAGGGACAGCATTTTGTTCTACTTGGAATAGGCATTTACTCCGGATATGGGTTTACCTTTCCTGCATATAATGCTTCTGCCAAAATGCTACCTGGACTTACAGAACAGAATGCCTTATCCACTGTCATGTTATTCTACACAGCATTGTTTCTGATCAAATTCCACAGCAAATGAAGTATGGAAATGGGTACATGCTTATGGAATTCACTGATCTTACCATGGTTCCCATCAGCCTGAAGCTGCTGAATTGATAGAACATTGGAATAGCCTTTTGGAGGGTCAATTACAGAGCCAACTGGGTGGAAATACCTTGCAGGGCTGGGCAATGTTCTTCAAGAAGCTGTGTATACTCTAAAGCAGCATTCACTCTGTGGTGCTGTTTCTCCCATAGCCAGGATTCATGGGTCCAGGAAACAAGGGGTGGAAATGGGAGTGGCACCACTCAGTATTACCCCTAGTGATCCACTGAAAAATTTTTTGGTTTGTGTCTGTGTTGGTTTAAAAGGATGTATGTCCCCTAGAAAAGCCATGTTTTAATCTAAATCCCATTTCGTATAGGCAGAATAATCCCTATTCAATAATGTATGTTTGAAGCTGTAATCAGATCATCTCCCTGAAGATGTGATTAAATCAAGAGTGGTTATTAAACTGGATTAGGTGACGACATGTCTCCACCCATTTGGGTGGGTCTTGATTAGTTTTTGAAGTCCTATAAAAGAGGAAACATTTTGGAGAATGACAGATTCGGAGAGAGCAGAGCAGAACTACATAGCCACGAGAAGCAGAGTCCACCAGCCAGCGACCTTTGGAGATGAAGAAGGAAAGTGCCTCCCGGGGAGCTTCATGAAACAGGAAGCCCGGAGAAGAAGCTAGCAGATGATGCCATGTTTGCCATGTGCCCTTCCAGATGAGAAAGTAACCCTGATCGTGTTCACCATGTGCCCTTCCACTTGAGAAAGAAACCCTGAACTTCACTGGCCTTCTTGAACCAAGGTATCTTTCCCTGG
Organism: Myrmecophaga tridactyla; assembly: GCA_004026745.1. Lineage (NCBI taxonomy): Eukaryota > Metazoa > Chordata > Mammalia > Pilosa > Myrmecophagidae > Myrmecophaga > Myrmecophaga tridactyla. Next base: position 13,569 of record PVIY010007775.1, on the reverse strand, counting down.
ATGCCTTAGATTGGACATTTCTATAGACTTGTTTTAATTGGACATTTTCTCGGCCTTAGAATTCTAAACTAGCAACTTATTAAAGTCCCCTTTTTAAAAGCCATTCTGTTTCTCAGATATTGCATTCTGGCAGCTAGCAAACTAGAACAGTGTCCCTGCAACTTTATGCTCTGCTGGTCTGTGGGTCTTAGTTCCAAAAAGAGTGCTTCTACCAGGAGATACAACAATGATTCCAATGAACTGGAAGTTAAGACTGCCACCTAGCCACTTGTGGCTCCTCATGTTTCTGAATCAACAGGAAAGAAGGGAATTACTGTTCTGTCTGGGGTGATTGATCCTGACTTTCAAGGAGAAATAGGATTGAAACTACACAATGGAGGTAAAGAAGAGTTTACCTGGAATACAAGAAGATCTCCTAGGACATCTCTTAGTACTACTATGTCCTGTGATTAGAGCCAATTGAAAACTGCAACACCCAATCCAGGCAGGACTACCAATGGCCCAGAAAATTCAGGAATGAAGGTTTGGGTCACTTTGCCAGGTAAGGAATGACAGCCAGCTAAGCTGCTTGCTGAGGGTAAAGGGAATATTGAATGGGTAATGGAAGAAAGTAATTATATATATGAGCTGTGACCACATGATCAGTTACAGAAATGAGGAATGTAATGTTTATTGATATTTCTTCCTGGTTTTGTTATGGGTATATTTGCACATTTACATAAAGCAAATATCTTTGTTTCCTTCCCTATCTTATCCCCTTATCATATACTATAAGTTGTATTAGCTTCATGTAGTAGTATTTGAGTTATAGGATATCAAGCATAGGAGTGAATATTACTCAAGGACTTTCACCTTATTCTGGGAAGAGGTACCGCATTTCTGGATCTATGCAGGTCAGTTGAGTATTGTTAGGCAAAAATATGACTTACTGTTTTATTTAGAGATTAAGTATGATTTAAGGAGATGTGTGTGGCTGCCAAGTTGACAAAGGGTGAACTGTAAAGGTCAACTTGGTCAGATTTTGGTGTCCAGTAGTTTGGTCAGGCAAGCACTTGCTTAATTATTACTGTGAAGACATTTCCCGGACTTTAATCATGAGTAGGTTGATTGCATCTATGGCTGATTTCATCTACAATCAACTGAGGAGATTGCCTTCAACAATGAGAAAAGTCTCATCCAATCTGTTGAAGGCTTTAGAGGAAGAAGTGGTGATTTCAGCAGTTAGGAGGGAGAATTTCCATGTTTGCTTCAGTCAACCAGCTTCTCCTAGGGAACCCATCAAAAACCTTCATTGGAGTTCCCAGCTTGTGGCCTGCCCTGTGGAATTTGGACTTGACCATGCCCAGACTCACATGAGAAAATTCTTATAAAAATCTCATAATATGTACCAATATTTCCATAATTGCTTCTGTTTCCCGAGAGAAACATGACTAATGCAGTAACACAACTAACAAGTGAAGACTCCAGCCTCAGCCCACGTGAGTCCAGACTGTGTCTTCTTAACCCTGCCTGGTGGAGTGAAGGTTGGCAGACCTGGGTTCAAATCAAAGACTTCCCTTTCCTTACTGATTGGGAGGCTAACACTGATTGAGCTTCCATTAGCTGAGGAGGAGATGGAGTTGACAATACTCTCCTCACAAGATGACTGTCAGAACTGGACACAATGACTGGAGAGCATCTTGTGGTTAGTAAGTACCCAATAGAAGGCTACTTTGTGAGGCCCGGTAGGTGAGGCAACGGAAGGATGGGCTGAGCGGGACCTGGGGTGGCGGCCTGCCAAAGGGGCATGAGGTAGATTCTCAACTGGCTGGGGGTGAGCTTCTCATCTTTTCCATAATATGTCTCCCCAGAATTTGCAAAGGGGAGGCCATCCACTTGGAGCCACAACTCTTACTTCAAGGCATTGTGTAGGCCTCAACGAAAGGTGTTATATGCACAAGTATTTTTTTATCTTGTACCTTGTGAAAATCATCTCGATCAAGATAATGAACATATTCATCACCCTCTCAATATTTTCTTCATATCCTTTGTGTCCTATCTTTCTGCCTCTCCCCCATGACCCCTGATGACCACTGATATGATTTCTGCCAATTTGGATTTTTTTTTCTAGAATTTTACGTAGCTGAGATAATATGGAATATATTCACTTTTGTCTGCCTTGTTTTCACTCTGCATAAATTATTTTAAGATTCATTCATATTGTTGGGAGATATCAATAGTTTATTCCTTTTTATAACTGATTATATTTCATTGTATAGATATATGACAATTTTTAATCCATTCACTTGATGTTTCTTTGGGTTGTTTCCAGATTTTGGCTATTACAAATGAAATTATTTTTGAACACCTGTGTACATGCCTTTGCGTGGACATACACTTTCGTTTCACTTGGGTAAATACCCAAGAATAGAATTGTTGATATGTAAATGTTTAACTTTTTAAGATACTGCCAAAGTATTTTCATCAGGATTGTTTGAAAGTTTTCCTCATATAGAGTTTGCCAATTCTTTGTTAAGTTTATTCCCTAGTATTTGCTCTTTGTTGCTATTTTAACAAAATATTATGGGATTTTCTGTAACATTTTACACTGCAACAGTTTATTGTTTGGGTCTACAAAGGCCATTAAATTATGTGTGCTAATTTTATAACCTGCTACATTACTATATTATTTCATATTTTTGAATTAGTATTATCACTAATTCATATCATCTGAAATTAGAGAAAGTTTTACTTCTTTATTAATTCTAACAACTTTAGTTGATTTGCCTTATCTAATTGCATTGACCAATGCTTCCAACATAACATGAAGCTTAGTGGAGACAGTGAACATGCTTGCCTTGTTCTGACTTTAGTGGAAGCCTCCAGAGTTTCCCCACAAGGTCAGATTCTGTAAAGAAGGTATTCAGCAATTGTTATGTTTGTGAAAGTTGCAATCAGGAATGCATGCTGAATTTTTTTTTTTGAATTTGTAAATACAAATTTATTGGCAAGTTGGTGCGTAGAAAATTAAAATAAAAAAAAATTTACCATTAAAATGTTTAAACACTCAATTAATCCTCTTAGCTTTACACAGGAAACAGTGATTTTCAATAATGTCTTTCACTCACTTGGGGAAGTGTTTCAACTAAAGTGAACGGTTACTCTGGTAGTGTAGTAGCAAAATTAAATTCAAAATAGTCTTTTAATGGGATTAGAGGAAAGCTATTTCTGAATTGTATCTTTAAAATGTGATCTTCAATGAAGAGAAATGATAGCATGCTTTGTTACCAGGGGATTAACTAAGAAATTAGAGTTATTTGATAGTTTTAACAAATTCAAGATGCATATTGAGAAATGTGTCTATCTAAAAGGGTATTGAAAATGCATAGAAAATAAGTAAGGAAATGTAAATGTAAAATAACCAATGGCTTTGTGATTCACAAATTCTAAGGTGTGTAGACCAAAGTATTTTACATGTATATAAAATCAGAATGAATAAAGGCTGCAATAGTGATTCCATGTTGAATATTTCCAGTTAAAAATAAAATGGTATGTAGTTATCTTGCTGAGTTTTTTAATCCCTTTTTTTAAAAAACTTTTTAATTATATAGCATAACATATATACAAAGCAAAGAAAGAAAAAAGCAATAGTTTTCAAAGCACTCTTCAACGAGAGGTTACAGGACAGATCCCAGAGTTTGTCATGGGCTACCATATGATCCTCTCATATTTTTCCTTCTAGCTGCTCCAGAATATAGGAGGCTAGAAGGCTTAAGTATTTTTTTATCATCACAATTGATTTTTTCCCCTTCTTTTTTGTGAAAAATAACATATATACAAAAGCAATAAATTTCAAAGCACAGCACCACAATTAGTTGTAGAACACATTTCAGAGTTTGACGTGGGTTGCAATTTCACAATTTTAGGTTTTTACTTCTTGCTGCTCTAAAATACTGGAGATTAAAAGAGATATCAATGTAATGATTCAGCATTCGTATTCTTTTCTTAAATCCTATCTTCTCTGTATAACTCCATCATCACCTTTGACCTTTCCATCCCTCTCCTTAGGGGTGTTTGGGCTATGGCCATTCTAAATTTTTCATATTGAAAGTGTCTGTCACCAATATGGGGTAGGGAGATGGAACTAGCTGATGTTCTAGAGAGGCTGGACCCTCTAGGTTTTAGGACTTATCTGGACCAGGGACCCATCTGGAGGTTGTAGGTTTTTGGAGAGTTACTCTAGTGCATGGAACCCTTGTGGAATCTTATATATTGCCAAAGGTGCTCTTTAGGATTGGCTGGAATGCATGCTGAATTTTGCTGAAGATTTTTAAAGCATCTGTGGAGATAATCATATGTGTTTTCCTCTTTGCTCTGTTAATTGACCAATTGTATTAATGAATTTCCTAATAAGAAATCAATTTAAATTGCTGGCATAAATACAATTAGGTAATTTGATTTCATATGAAAATTTTTTTGATTATGCTGAAAATAGAATTCTTATTTAGCAGTTTTCATTCTGCACTGCAGGATATCACTCCTTTCTCTTGCTTCTTTAATTTTTGTTGGCAAGTTAGCTATCAAGTTGATCGCTGTGCCTTTGAAGGCAAAGGATCATCTGGTGGGTTTTTAAAACTTTACCATTGGTTTTCAGCAGTTTTGCTATGATGCACCTGGGTGTATATATATATATATTTATAAAAATATATTTGTCCTGTGTGTAGGTTAAAGAGTTTCTTAAATTTATGGCATGATACCCTCCAATAGTTTTGGAAAATTCTATCTATTTTTTTGAAATATTTCTTTTGCCTTTTCTCTTCCATTTCTCATTTTGGGATCCAATTACACATACATTAGTCTTTTCTATTTTGCCCCATATGCTTCTTAGGTGCTTTTCTATATTTCTACCTTAAAAACAATTCTTTGGTTTTTTAATGTAACTGTTTTCTATTGACTTCAGTGCACTAATCCTCACCTTAGGTGTTTCTAAAGCCATCTACTGAATTCTTAATTTTATTTAACTTATTTTAGTCTTAGAATTCCCACTTAGTGCCTTTTAAAATAGATTTTAATTCTGTGATATTTTCTATTTTTTCCGTCTATTTTCTAGAATTCTTTAATCTTGGATATAGTAAAATTTATATCTGATAACCTAAATATCTGGATAAACTGGGGCTTTATTTGTGTAATTTTTCTCTCTCTCTTTTTAATTTATTTTTATTTCCTGGCATGCCTAGAAGTTTTTGATTGAATGATAGATATTGGATATAAAATGAAATATGCAGGGCCTGGGTTACTATCTTTCTCTGGATAAGATTAATTTCCTTGGGGCAGGCAGATGGAGGCCGTGACCCTCCCCCTGCTCCAGGTAAGGCTGGGTTTCAGGTGCTGGGGCGCTCTTTCAGATCTGCTCCTAAGCTTAGCTTGTATCTCAGTGGAAGACCTGGCAGAGTTTCTCAGGTCCCTCCTCCTTGGTGGGACCTGGATTCTAATTTTTGCCTCCCCAGCACAGTCTTGCTGAATAGCTTTCAGATTTTTAGCCTTTTATCAGCTGCCTTCTGCCTGGTTTGTTGGAGCCTAGACTTACATCTTCACTGCTTAGGACATAAGAAATGCATGCAGAACTTTGGGCTCATCTTTCCATAGTTCCGCATGCATTTCTTATGTCCTAAGCAGTGAAATATAAGGATATGATATTGCCTCTTATGACCCGGCTGCCTTCATAGCCCTAAACTCATTTATTCACCTCTCCAGCCCCATATTGGAGGCACTGCCCTCTGTTGACCTCTTTGCTCTACGCTGTGAACTGGCAAATGGTTTAAGGAAGAACAGCCACCAGGTACAGGGCTCGCCTCCTGCCTCTCCCTTTTGAGTGGAACCTTGGCCTCAGTGTCCTACCTTCCCTGGTTTCCTTCAACAGCTGCTTTTCTTTTGTCTGTATGTATATTTTTAGTTGCTCATTTTGGGTAGGGTTAGTCTACTACAAGCTAGTCCATTATAGGTGGAGGTAAAGCTCCTCCACATTCCTTTAAATAGGGTCATTTTATATAAACTGATGATCTGTTTTAGCTTTGTTCTAAGCAATCATATTCACGAAATCACTGGCTTGATGTGCTAGCAAAATTTTCTTTTAGAAAACACATTGAAATACATGCACATTAAAAAACTCACCCATCTACTTTTAAAAATCATATCCTGTACCACAGGCATATACATGTCACATTTTGGGAATTTTTGCAGGAAGTATCCAAAAGACCATTAGTAGGAACTTTCCTTGGTTATAGTGAAAGTATGCTGGGGTCCCTCAGACCCAGATTCCAGCTCTAGCTTTGTCGCTTACTTGCTGGGTCTAAATGGACGACTCCGGTGACCTCTCTGGGTGTTGTTTGGAGGCTCCTAGGACTGGCCTCCAGAACTCATGCCCTCCGTGATGGTGGGACTGGGCCCGGGCTTCCTGAGGCTGATAACCTCAGCTGGCTCCCTGCATTCCTGGCCTCTCTCTACCTCATGCCCCTTGAAAGGTCACATGTCTCTTCCTGCAGTGAGCTTCACATTTTCTGACATCTGGGCAGGATCTTGTCACCAAAATCTGGAGTCAGAGGGCATAAGTGGTTGGAGATGGACCTGGGCTGACCCTGGAAGGGCAGCACCTTGGAAGGGGGGAGAAATCTCCTCCACTTCATGAAAATATACCACTTTGGTAACTTGTTCTTTTGGGCTAAACTCAGGCTTCATTCAGATCAGCAAATATCTGCAATCTCCTGCTCTGGGCAATGGGACAGGCTCCAGGAAGGGATGAGCCAAGTTACCTGGTGTTTCTAGCCCTGATACTTGACCTTGGGCAGGTCTATTGACCTCTCTAGGCCTCCTCTCCTTTGGATAATATCAGCTGTAATGCATGTTGAGCACACGGATGTTGTGCATGGCCCCTAGGGCTCTGTGAGAATACACAGGAAACCAGTGGAAGTGGATACTTGTAGGGGTGGGAGGACAGGGGTAAACAGAGATAGTGTAGTAGGAGGAGTTCTCAATCTATACTTTTTCATTTGTCTTGAATTTTGGACTAAGTGCAAAATTAGCCCTCGCTACTAATTACTATCATGGCCAGGCAGTGACTATGTGAGACACATCAATCCCGACTCGGGTTGATTTTAAACTCTTCGCTGCTTTGTTTCTCGGCAAAGCCGGGTCTTTTACAGTTTCCTCTCCCTGTCACAGCACCGGGTACACAGCAGGTGCTCAGAAATGTTTGGTGAACTAATCTTCATACATGCAATCAGACACCTTTGTTTGTAGATGGGAGGAGGTCCAAAGGTTTACTTTTTTTTTTTTTGGTTTTTAACTTTTTTATTGTGTAGTATAACATATATACAAAGCAAAGAAAGAAAAAAGCAATAGTTTTCAAAGCACTCTTTAACAGTGGTTACTGTTTGTCATGGGTTACCATACGATCTTCTCAGATTCTTCCTTCTAGCTGCTCCAGAATATAGGAGGCTAGAAGGCTTACATATTTTTTTTATCATTATAGTTGACTTTCTTCCCTTCTTTCGTTTTGTGAAAAATAACATATATACAAAAAAGCTATAAATTTCAAGCACAGCACCACATTAGTTGTAGAATGGATTTCAGACTTTGACATGGGTTACAATTTTACAATTTTAGGTCTTTACTTCTAGTTGCTCTAAAATACTGGAGACTAAAAGAGATATCAATTTAATGATTCAGCATTCATATTCTTTTGTTACATCCTATCTTCTCTGTATAATGCCACCATCACCTTTGATCTTTCCATCCCTCTCTTTAGGGGTGTTTGGGCTATGGGAATTCTCAATTTTTCATATTGGAAGTGTCCGTCACTAATATGGGGTAGGGAGATGGAACTATCTGATGTTCTGGAGAGGCTGGGCTAGGTTTCAGGACTTATCTGGACCAGGGATCCATCTGGAGGTTGTAGGTTTCTAGAAAGTTACTCTAGTGCATGGAACCCTTGTGGAATCTTTTTGTTTGTTTGTTTGTTTTTGCATGGGCAGGCACCCGGAATTGAACCCAGGTCTCCAGCATGGCAGGCAAGAACTCTGCCTGCTGAGCCACCATGGCCCGCCTGACCCTTGTGGAATCTTATACATTGCCCTAGGTGTTCTTTCGGATTGGCTGGAATGGTCCTGGTTGGGGGTTGGCAGGTTATGGTAGGTAGCAAGGCCTAACTGAAGCTTACATAAGAGCAACCTCCAGAGTAGCCTCGCGACTCTATTTGAACTCTCTCTGCCACTGATACTTTATTAGACTTCTTTCCGCACTTTTGGTCAGGATGGAATTATTGATCCCATCGTGCCAGGTCTGGATTCATCCCTGGGAGTCATCTCCCACATTGCCAGGGGGACTTTCACCCCTGGATGTCAGGTCCCACGTAGGGGGGAGGGCAATTATATCATTTGAAGAGTTGGGTTTAGAGAGAGTGAGGCCACATCTGAGAAAAAAAAGAGGTCCTCCACAAGTAACCCTTAGGCATGTCTGTAGGTAGTCTTAGCTTCTCCACTACCTACATAAGCTTCACAAGAGTAAGCCGCATGATCGAGGACATGGCCTATCGATTTGGGTGTCCCTAAAGTTTGTCACAGTATCAGGTGATTCCCTGATGGTAAGGTTTAATAGTTCCATATTCTTTCTCCCATCCTTCAGAGGACTTTGCCAATACTTCCTGATTATCTGCTTAATATACTCTAGGATGTATACAGGCATTACAATAATCTATACAGGATTAAAGGACCTCTTTCTTATTCTGGGTTCCCTGTGTTTCAATTGTTCAAATGAGCTATACAGATAGGTTGAATTAGATTATGTGCTACAGAAAATTTCAGTTCCAGACCAAATAAACCTTTCTTCCATTGGTCTCAAAGAGTATGTGTGGTTCTAAAACATAGACACTGTCTTCCTTACCCGTGTTCTGAATTACTTTAACTCCAACCTGTTTGGCTTCATTCTTATCTCTAAATATCAGGTTATATATATAAAACAACCTCTCAAAATCCAGAAATAATAATCACCACTCTGGACTTGTGTGTCTGCTCTAAAAACTTACAGTCTAGGCCCCTATTTTCTTATAAGCATTTTCTAAAGGTAACCATACCATTCTTGCACTTTTGTTATTGACTTATGTTGTCTCACCAAATGTCCCACATTTTTATTTACATCGTTGTATGCCTTACGACTAAGTTCCTTTTTGTAGCAGCACAACCTTCGTTCATAAGTACGTACCATCGTTCACCAATCTACTTCTCCAGTGCATCCTTCAGCCACCTGCATTCATCGGGCATCATGTAGAGGGCCCAAGGTCCACAGTCCATCAACATTCTCAATTTTAGATAATTTCATTGTTCCCAAGAGAAAGAAAACCAGTAAACACACCCTCGCCAAATAAGGAATCTAAACCTCCTGTTAACTCTTGTCCCTCCCCCCATTATTTACCTCTGCTGTTGCTGTGGTAGTGCTGATGTTTTCCTTTTGAACATAGCTCATAGCATGCAATAGCAGTTTCCCCCCTGTACCCTGGACTTAAACACTCTGTACAAGAATCATATCTTTGAAGTAATTCTTGCAAGTACTAATTCATATTTCAAAGTATTAATCAGTGGGACACGTAGGTCTATACAACCCCTTTCCATCTTCAATATGGTAATGTTACTTCTAGACCCACTCGAGAACCACCTTCACTCCTATCTGTTCCCTTGCATTGGAGTTCAACTCCAGAGGTTTACTTTTTAAACCATCTTAGGGCACCCATTTTCCTTCTTTGCCTGGTGTTTTAGTTTGTTAAAGCTCTCGGAAGGTGATATACTAGAAATGAAATGGCTTTTAAAAAGGGAATTTATTAAGTGGCGAATTTACAGTTCTAAGGCTGTAAAAACGTCTGAACTAAGGCATCCAGAGAAAGATAGCTTGACCAAGAAAGCCTGATGGATCCGGAACCTCTGTCAGCTGGGAAGGCACATGCTTTTCTTCTGTGTCTCCAAAGGTCTCTGGTTGTGTGGGCTCTGTCTTTTTCCAACATGGTGGCCTCTTAAAGGGCTCCAATAAGCAACCTCACCTTGAATGAGTGGAGACACATCTCCATGGAAACCACCTGATCAAAAGGTACCACCCACAACTGGGTGGGTCACCTCTCCATGTAAACAATCAAAAAGAACCCATCCAGTCATATTGGATGAGGATTAATGAGCACGACTTTCCTGGGGTATACAGCAGTTTCAACCTGGCACACCTGGACTCTCTCAAGTCCAAGGACCTCTGTTTGAGGCATTGGATGGGGCCTCTGGATGTGTAAACACATGTGCCAGGCATCAGGGACTGACAGGATAGAGCATGTACTTGGCTCTCCAGGGTTAAAGCATCACCTCCGCAGGCTCAAGAACTTGATTCTGTCAGTTCATCCAGGTGGGACCAGGTGCTGGGGCCTGGCCCCTGCCACCCAAATTGCCAAGAGCCTGATCAGTGCACTAACGTGCCAAGTTAATACTTTCCTCTGGGATGTTTGCGTGACTTGAGAACTGGGGTAGGGAGTTTCCTCCTGGCAGAACTGTCTCCTCAAGACACCAAATTGCTGATTAGAAGGAACCTAAAATTGAACAGAGAGATATTTATTAAGGATACACTCCTTAGGACAATATGTGGACAAAGTTTTCCTTCTCTGCTTTAGAGATGTCTTCTTTCATAAGTTTGTGTATCTATTTATTCTGACATTTTTGAGCTTGCCCTGTGCTAGGAACTGGGAATGAGGAATGAATATATTCCAGTCTCTGTTCTTCAGAAGGTACCAATTTAGTGTAGAAAGTGGACAAATAAAAAATAGCACATTTTGCATTTCCTTGTTCTCAAGATGCTACTGAATTTAAGATACACTGCTAATTTCGTAACAGCTTAGGAAGATAGATAAAAGAAATGCTAAATTAAGGGCACACATCACTTTGAAGACACTTGCCAATTTCAGAAATATTTCAGTGCAGAAAATATGTGCATCTTAGAACCTTGGAAACAGGGTTCCCTGCCATAGCATGTGATGTGTTCTGGGATGGAAGCATGAACTGGTAAAGGAAGCTATAGGGGGCAGCCCACCCCTTGGAGTGTTTCCCCAGTAACACTTAGGGGTCATACTACAGAGTGACCATTTTTGTTTCTGTTTTCAAGCTTTCTGTCCAAAGTCGTGGGATCCCATGTGGAAATCGAGCACTCTCCCCCTGCATAGTGCTGGGGGGACACGGACAAACGCTGTCTCTCCTCAACCCCTTTCTAACACCCATTGTCTAGTATCAGACACAGCCAGAGCAAAATCAAAGAGGTCACTTAGAATGTCGTATGGTAGAGTATCAGGACGCGCTCCAGGTCAGTCTGAACCTCCAGCTGTGGGCCTTCGAGCCAGTAAAAGGAGACCTCACAGGTCTGTCCAAGCACACGTAAGAGAAGCATCTAGTGTGTGGTATTTTTGAAATTATCACATTTATATATAATAAAATTTTTGATTTTTACCGTTTTAAGTGTACAATTCAGAGGCATTAATTACATTTACAATGTTGTCCCTCCATCACCATCGTCCATTACCAAAATGTTTTCATCACCTCAAACAGAAACACTGTATCTGTTAAGCAACAGCTCCTCATTCTTCCCTCTCCCCAGATCTCTGTGGGGACTTCGGATCTACTTTGTGTCTTTGAATTTGCTTGTTCTAGGTATGCCATACAAGTGGAATCTATAATATTTGTCCTTCTGGGTCTGGCTTATTTCACTTAGCATAATGTTTTCAAGGTTCATCCATTCCTTTCTTTGCTTGTTTGGTTTATGGTGGGGGTCGCATTTCATTCTTTTTCCATGTAGCTATCCTGTTACTGCAGCACCATTGGTTGAATTTGGTTTTGGGTGGGGCAGGGGGAAGGAAGTGCATGGTCCGGGAATCAAACCTGGGTCTCCTGCATGGCAGGCAATAATTCTACCACTGAACCACTCTGACAACCCCCATCCATTCCTTTTTATGACTGAATAATTGTCCTGCTTTAAGCCCCAATAAGTGTTTCCTCCACTCCTCCCTACGCCGTGTGCTCATTCCCTGGCGAGTTTCTTTTGTTAGTTGCTTTCAGCCAAGGCATGAGAAGATCTTCCCTTCTCTGCGTGGAGACCATGTAGCACTTTGAAGCAAGGATCCCAGCAAAATACCATGTTGACAAGGCTCTGTCAAAGTCATATCTTTGACAGTCACTCCATGTTCTGTCAGCCACACTGACTCACCAAAGGAGAAGTGGGGTGTGTGCGGATTGTCTCAGTAGAGACAGCGATTCAGGGGAGAGCTCTCTGCTGGGTGCTCTGGGCACACAGTGGCTGTTTTGATGCATGAGCTGCCTCTGGAAGGCTGGGGCTTCTGGGCTGCATTTGGGGGTAGCCTGAGAGCTGCCAGAAGATTACCCACCTTTGGAAGGGGCTGGGTTTGCAAAGTGGGAATTCCTGGCCCTTGGACACCATGTCCTCAGGAATGCATTTTGCAAGCAAGGAAAGTGAGGCAAGAGAAAGATAGCCTGCTACCCGGGGGCCCCTAAGCAGAGGAAGGGATGGAGCCAGCCACAGCCTCTGCCAGGTGTCAGGAGTTAGTAGTGGACTGCCAACCTCCACCTGCCCTGCTGACCAAATGAGCTCATCCAGTAGCTCTGGGCAGATGTGCATTGGAGGACATCTTGAAAACTGGGAGAGTAATTCCATTTTTTTTGGTTAAGATAAACCCTTGTTCAGATGTACTAAGAGGCCAAGAAGGATTCAGTCATTCCTTTTGTAGAAAAGAAGAAACTTTTCTACTGCAAATCGGTGTTTCTAACATATATGTTGAGTGAATTGGACTTTTGCTTTTTTGTTTCAGGAACAGAGGGGCAAATCTGTAAAGAGCAGAGGGGTAAATCATACATTTGCTCTGCTCTGCTCTCCAGGATAGTTGGAAATCAGACTCTTAGAACCCCTGGGGTGGAAGGGGTTTTGGGGACCCTTAGCTCAAACCTCCATTCCATAGAGGAATTTAACAATTGTCTGGGTCCCTCTAGGAAGGGAGAGTTCCCTGCTTGCAAAGACAGCTCATTCTGTTGTTGAATGAGAATGGTGTAAAAGTTTTTATTCACCCACTTATTCAAACACATAATAGGTCCTCTCTGCACAGGCACTCTTTAAGGTTTTAGGCATGGAGGGAATGTCAGTGAGCAAAATGGAAAAAAATCCATTCCTTCATGAAGCTGTTTATTTTAGCAGAGGAGTCATGCAATAAACAAAAAATAAGTAATTGCATGTTGGGATGTGATAAATGGTAAGTTAGGGAAATGAGGGTATAATAGTAAAAGGGGCAGCAGGGTGGGCCTCTTTGAGAAAGTAATATTTAAGTAAAGCTATGTATCTATTTGAGGGATAGACATTGCAATGAGATGGGGGTAGACAGTGCAAAGGTCCTTAGGCAGATGTTCACCTGTTGTGTTCAAGAAATATCAAGGGATCCAGTGTGGCCAGAACAGAGTGAACAAGAGGGAGAGGAAGAGCTAAATCAGGGAGTAACGTGGTGCAGACTGGGGCCTA